>CM056389.1:21917268-22165244 GCA_029718625.1 Synaphobranchus kaupii
GGAGGGCTGAGCTGGACTTGAGAAGGGCTGCTTGTGAGTGACACAGGAGGGCTGAGCTGGACCTGAGGAGGGCTGAGCTGGACTTGAGGAGGGCTGCTTGTGAGTGACACAGGAGGGCTGAGCTAGACCTGAGGAGGGCTGAGCTGGACTTGAGAAGGGCTGCTTGTGAGTGACACAGGGAGGGCTGAGCTGGACTTGATGAGGGCTGAGCTGGACTTGAGAAGGGCTGCTTCTGAGTGGCACAGGAGGGCTGAGCTGGACCTGAGGAGGGCTGCTGTTTGTGAGTGGGCACCGGAGGGCTGAGCTGGACCTGAGGAGGGGCTGAACTGGACTTAATGAGGGCTGCTTGTGAGTGACACAGGAGGGCTGAGCTGGGACCTGAGGAGGGCTGCTTGTGAGTGACACAGGAGGGCTGAGCTGGACTTGAGGAGGGCTGCTTGTGAGTGACACAGGAGGGCTGAGCTGGGACTTGAGGAGGGCTGCTCGTGAGTGACACAGGAGGGCTGAGCTGGACCTGAGGAGGGCTGCTTGTGAGTGACACAAGAGGGCTGAGCTGGACCTGAGGAGGGGCTGCTTGTGAGTGACAGGAGGGCTGAGCTGGACTTGAGGGAGTGCTGCTTGTGAGTGACACAGGAGGGCTGAGCTGGGACCTGAGGAGGGCTGCTTGTGAGTGACACAGGAGGGCTGAGCTGGACCTGAGGAGGGCTGCTTGTGAGTGACACAAGAGGGCTGAGCTGGACCTGAGGAGGGCTGCTTGTGAGTGACACAGGAGGGGCTGAGCTGGTCCTGAGGAGGGCTGCTTGTGAGTGACACAGGAGGGCTGAGCTGGACCTGAGAAGGGCTGCTTGTGAGTGGCACAGGAGGGCTGAGCTGGACTTGAGGAGTGCTGCTTGTGAGTGACACAGGAGGGCTGGAGCTAGACCTGAGGAGGGCTGCTTGTGAGTGACACAGGAGGGCTGAGCTGGACCTGAGGAGGGCTGAGCTGGACTTGAGGAGGGCTGCTTCTGAGTGACACAGGAGGGCTGAGCTGGTCCTGAGGAGGGCTGCTTGTGAGTGACACAGGAGGGCTGAGCTGGACCTGAGAAGGGCTGCTTGTGAGTGGCACAGGAGGGCTGAGCTGGACTTGAGGAGTGCTGCTTGTGAGTGACACAGGAGGGCTGAGCTAGACCTGAGGGAGGGCTGCTTGTGAGTGACACAGGAGGGCTGAGCTGGACCTGAGGAGGGCTGAGCTGGACTTGAGAAGGGCTGCTTCTGAGTGGCACAGGAGGGCTGAGCTGGACCTGAGGAGGGCTGCTGTTTGTGAGTGGCACCGGAGGGGCTGAGCTGGACCTGAGGAGGGCTGAACTGGACTTAATGAGGGCTGCTTGTGAGTGACACAGGAGGGCTGAGCTGGACCTGAGGAGGGCTGCTTGTGAGTGACACAGGAGGGCTGAGCTGGACTTGAGGAGGGCTGCTTGTGAGTGACACAGGAGGGCTGAGCTGGACTTGAGGAGGGCTGCTCGTGAGTGACACAGGAGGGCTGAGCTGGACCTGAGGAGGGCTGCTTGTGAGTGACACAAGAGGGCTGAGCTGGACCTGAGGAGGGCTGCTTGTGAGTGACAGGAGGGCTGAGCTGGACTTGAGGAGTGCTGCTTGTGAGTGACACAGGAGGGCTGAGCTGGACCTGAGGAGGGCTGCTTGTGAGTGACACAGGAGGGCTGAGCTGGACCTGAGGAGGGCTGCTTGTGAGTGACACAAGAGGGCTGAGCTGGACCTGAGGAGGGCTGCTTGTGAGTGACACAGGAGGGCTGAGCTGGTCCTGAGGAGGGCTGCTTGTGAGTGACACAGGAGGGCTGAGCTGGACCTGAGAAGGGCTGCTTGTGAGTGGCACAGGAGGGCTGAGCTGGACTTGAGGAGTGCTGCTTGTGAGTGACACAGGAGGGCTGAGCTAGACCTGAGGAGGGCTGCTTGTGAGTGACACAGGAGGGCTGAGCTGGACCTGAGGAGGGCTGAGCTGGACTTGAGGAGGGCTGCTTGTGAGTGACACAGGAGGGCTGAGCTAGACCTGAGGAGGGCTGAGCTGGACTTGAGAAGGGCTGCTTGTGAGTGACACAGGAGGGGCTGAGCTGGACCTGAGGAGGGCTGAGCTGGACTTGAGGAGGGCTGCTTGTGAGTGACCACAGGAGGGCTGAGCTAGACCTGAGGAGGGCTGAGCTGGACTTGAGAAGGGCTGCTTGTGAGTGACACAGGAGGGCTGAGCTGGACTTGAGGAAGGCTGCTTGTGAGTGGCACAGGAGGGCTGAGCTGGACGTGATGAGGGCTGAGCTGGACTTGAGAAGGGCTGCTTCTGAGTGGCACAGGAGGGCTGAGCTGGACCTGAGGAGGGGCTGCTGTTTGTGAGTGGCACCGGAGGGCTGAGCTGGACCTGAGGAGGGCTGAACTGGACTTAATGAGGGGCTGCTTGTGAGTGACACAGGAGGGCTGAGCTGGACCTGAGGAGGGCTGCTTGTGAGTGACACAGGAGGGCTGAGCTGGACCTGAGGAGGGCTGCTTGTGAGTGACACAAGAGGGCTGAGCTGGACCTGAGGAGGGCTGCTTGTGAGTGACACAGGAGGGCTGAGCTGGACTTGTGGAGGGCTGCTTGTGAGTGGCACAGGAGGGCTGAGCTGGACTTGAGGAGGGCTGCTGGTGAGTGACACAGGAGGGCTGAGCTGGACCTGAGGAGGGCTGCTTGTGAGTGACACAGGAGGGCTGACCTGGACCTGAGGAGGGCTGAGCTGGGACTTGATGAGGGCTGCTTGTGAGTGACACAGGAGGGCTGAGCTGGTCCTGAGGAGGGCTGCTTGTGAGTGACACAGGAGGGCTGAGCTGGACCTGAGGAGGGCTGCTTGTGAGTGGCACAGGAGGGCTGAGCTGGACTTGAGGAGTGCTGCTTGTGAGTGACACAGGAGGGCTGAGCTAGACCTGAGGAGGGCTGCTTGTGAGTTACACAGGAGGGCTGAGCTGGACCTGAGGAGGGCTGAGCTGGACTTGAGGAGGGCTGCTTGTGAGTGACACAGGAGGGCTGAGCTAGACCTGAGGATGGCTGAGCTGGACTTGAGAAGGGCTGCTTGTGAGTGACACAGGAGGGCTGAGCTGGACTTGAGGAGGGCTGCTCGTGAGTGACACAGGAGGGCTGAGCTGGACCTGAGGAGGGCTGCTTGTGAGTGACACAGGAGGGCCTGAGCTGGACCTGAGGAGGGCTGCTTGTGAGTGACACAAGAGGGCTGAGCTGGACCTGAGGAGGGCTGCTTGTGAGTGACAGGAGGGCTGAGCTGGACTTGAGGAGTGCTGCTTGTGAGTGACACAGGAGGGCTGAGCTGGACCTGAGGAGGGCTGCTTGTGAGTGACACAGGAGGGCTGAGCTGGACCTGAGGAGGGCTGCTTGTGAGTGACACAAGAGGGCTGAGCTGGACCTGAGGAGGGCTGCTTGTGAGTGACACAGGAGGGCTGAGCTGGACCTGAGGAGGGCTGAGCTGGACTTGATGAGGGCTGCTTGTGAGTGACACAGGAGGGCTGAGCTGGACCTGAGGAGGGCTGCTTGTGAGTGACACAGGAGGGCTGAGCTGGACCTGAGGAGGGCTGCTTGTGAGTGACACAAGAGGGCTGAGCTGGACCTGAGGAGGGCTGCTTGTGAGTGACAGGAGGGCTGAGCTGGACTTGAGGAGTGCTGCTTGTGAGTGACACAGGAGGGCTGAGCTGGACCTGAGGAGGGCTGCTTGTGAGTGACACAAGAGGGCTGAGCTGGACCTGAGGAGGGCTGCTTGTGAGTGACACTAGAGGGCTGAGCTGGACCTGAGGAGGGCTGCTTGTGAGTGACACAGGAGGGCTGAGCTGGACCTGAGGAGGGCTGAGCTGGACTTGATGAGGGCTGCTTGTGAGTGACACAGGAGGGCTGAGCTGGTCCTGAGGAGGGCTGCTTGTGAGTGGCACAGGAGGGCTGAGCTGGACTTGAGGAGTGCTGCTTGTGAGTGACACAGGAGGGCTGAGCTAGACCTGAGGAGGGCTGCTTGTGAGTTACACAGGAGGGCTGAGCTGGACCTGAGGAGGGCTGAGCTGGACTTGAGGAGGGCTGCTTGTGAGTGACACAGGAGGGCTGAGCTAGACCTGAGGATGGCTGAGCTGGACTTGAGAAGGGCTGCTTGTGAGTGACACAGGAGGGCTGAGCTGGACTTGAGGAGGGCTGCTCGTGAGTGACACAGGAGGGCTGAGCTGGACCTGAGGAGGGCTGCTTGTGAGTGACACAGGAGGGCTGAGCTGGACCTGAGGAGGGCTGCTTGTGAGTGACACAAGAGGGCTGAGCTGGACCTGAGGAGGGCTGCTTGTGAGTGACAGGAGGGCTGAGCTGGACTTGAGGAGTGCTGCTTGTGAGTGACACAGGAGGGCTGAGCTGGACCTGAGGAGGGCTGCTTGTGAGTGACACAGGAGGGCTGAGCTGGACCTGAGGAGGGCTGCTTGTGAGTGACACAAGAGGGCTGAGCTGGACCTGAGGAGGGCTGCTTGTGAGTGACACAGGAGGGCTGAGCTGGTCCTGAGGAGGGCTGCTTGTGAGTGACACAGGAGGGCTGAGCTGGACCTGAGAAGGGCTGCTTGTGAGTGGCACAGGAGGGCTGAGCTGGACTTGAGGAGTGCTGCTTGTGAGTGACACAGGAAGGCTGAGCTAGACCTGAGGAGGGCTGCTTGTGAGTGACACAGGAGGGCTGAGCTGGACCTGAGGAGGGCTGAGCTGGACTTGAGGAGGGCTGCTTGTGAGTGACACAGGAGGGCTGAGCTAGACCTGAGGAGGGCTGAGCTGGACTTGAGAAGGGCTGCTTGTGAGTGACACAGGAGGGCTGAGCTGGACCTGAGGAGGGCTGAGCTGGACTTGAGGAGGGCTGCTTGTGAGTGACACAGGAGGGCTGAGCTAGACCTGAGGAGGGCTGAGCTGGACTTGAGAAGGGCTGCTTGTGAGTGACACAGGAGGGCTGAGCTGGACTTGAGGAAGGCTGCTTGTGAGTGGCACAGGAGGGCTGAGCTGGACGTGATGAGGGCTGAGCTGGACTTGAGAAGGGCTGCTTCTGAGTGGCACAGGAGGGCTGAGCTGGACCTGAGGAGGGCTGCTGTTTGTGAGTGGCACCGGAGGGCTGAGCTGGACCTGAGGAGGGCTGAACTGGACTTAATGAGGGCTGCTTGTGAGTGACACAGGAGGGCTGAGCTGGACCTGAGGAGGGCTGCTTGTGAGTGACACAGGAGGGCTGAGCTGGACCTGAGGAGGGCTGCTTGTGAGTGACACAAGAGGGCTGAGCTGGACCTGAGGAGGGCTGCTTGTGAGTGACACAGGAGGGCTGAGCTGGACTTGTGGAGGGCTGCTTGTGAGTGGCACAGGAGGGCTGAGCTGGACTTGAGGAGGGCTGCTGGTGAGTGACACAGGAGGGCTGAGCTGGACCTGAGGAGGGCTGCTTGTGAGTGACACAGGAGGGCTGACCTGGACCTGAGGAGGGCTGAGCTGGACTTGATGAGGGCTGCTTGTGAGTGACACAGGAGGGCTGAGCTGGTCCTGAGGAGGGCTGCTTGTGAGTGACACAGGAGGGCTGAGCTGGACCTGAGGAGGGCTGCTTGTGAGTGGCACAGGAGGGCTGAGCTGGACCTGAGGAGGGCTGCTTGTGAGTTACACAGGAGGGCTGAGCTGGACCTGAGGAGGGCTGAGCTGGACTTGAGGAGGGCTGCTTGTGAGTGACACAGGAGGGCTGAGCTAGACCTGAGGATGGCTGAGCTGGACTTGAGAAGGGCTGCTTGTGAGTGACACAGGAGGGCTGAGCTGGACTTGAGGAGGGCTGCTCGTGAGTGACACAGGAGGGCTGAGCTGGACCTGAGGAGGGCTGCTTGTGAGTGACACAGGAGGGCTGAGCTGGACCTGAGGAGGGCTGCTTGTGAGTGACACAAGAGGGCTGAGCTGGACCTGAGGAGGGCTGCTTGTGAGTGACAGGAGGGCTGAGCTGGACTTGAGGAGTGCTGCTTGTGAGTGACACAGGAGGGCTGAGCTGGACCTGAGGAGGGCTGCTTGTGAGTGACACAGGAGGGCTGAGCTGGACCTGAGGAGGGCTGCTTGTGAGTGACACAAGAGGGCTGAGCTGGACCTGAGGAGGGCTGCTTGTGAGTGACACAGGAGGGCTGAGCTGGACCTGAGGAGGGCTGAGCTGGACTTGATGAGGGCTGCTTGTGAGTGACACAGGAGGGCTGAGCTGGACCTGAGGAGGGCTGCTTGTGAGTGACACAGGAGGGCTGAGCTGGACCTGAGGAGGGCTGCTTGTGAGTGACACAAGAGGGCTGAGCTGGACCTGAGGAGGGCTGCTTGTGAGTGACAGGAGGGCCTGAGCTGGACTTGAGGAGTGCTGCTTGTGAGTGACACAGGAGGGCTGAGCTGGACCTGAGGAGGGCTGCTTGTGAGTGACACAGGAGGGCTGAGCTGGACCTGAGGAGGGCTGCTTGTGAGTGACACTAGAGGGCTGAGCTGGACCTGAGGAGGGCTGCTTGTGAGTGACACAGGAGGGCTGAGCTGGACCTGAGGAGGGCTGCTTGTGAGTGGCACAGGAGGGCTGAGCTGGACTTGATGAGGGCTGCTTGTGAGTGACACAGGAGGGCTGAGCTGGTCCTGAGGAGGGCTGCTTGTGAGTGACACAGGAGGGCTGAGCTGGACCTGAGGAGGGCTGCTTGTGAGTGGCACAGGAGGGCTGAGCTGGACCTGAGGAGGGCTGAGCTGGACTTGAGGAGGGCTGCTTGTGAGTGACACAGGAGGGCTGAGCTGGAGCTGAGGAGGGCTGCTTGTGAGTGACACAAGAGGGCTGAGCTGGACCTGAGGAGGGCTGAGCTGGACTTGAGGAGGGCTGCTTGTGAGTGACACAGGAGGGCTGAGCTAGACCTGAGGAGGGCTGCTTGTGAGTGACACAGGAGGGCTGAGCTGGACCTGAGGAGGGCTGAGCTGGACTTGAGGAGGGCTGCTTGTGAGTGACACAGGAGGACTGAGCTAGACCTGAGGATGGCTGAGCTGGACTTGAGAAGGGCTGCTTGTGAGTGACACAGGAGAGCTGAGCTGGACTTGAGGAGGGCTGCTGGTGAGTGACACAGGAGGGCTGAGCTGGACCTGAGGAGGGCTGCTTGTGAGTGACACAGGAGGGCTGAGCTGGACCTGAGGAGGGCTGCTTGTGAGTGACACAAGAGGGCTGAGCTGGACCTGAGGAGGGCTGCTTGTGAGTGACACAGGAGGGCTGAGCTGGACCTGAGGAGGGCTGAGCTGGACTTGATGAGGGCTGCTTGTGAGTGACACAGGAGGGCTGAGCTGGACCTGAGGAGGGCTGCTTGTGAGTGACACAAGAGGGCTGAGCTGGACCTGAGGAGGGCTGCTTGTGAGTGACAGGAGGGCTGAGCTGGACTTGAGGAGTGCTGCTTGTGAGTGACACAGGAGGGCTGAGCTGGACCTGAGGAGGGCTGCTTGTGAGTGACACAGGAGGGCTGAGCTGGACCTGAGGAGGGCTGCTTGTGAGTGACACAAGAGGGCTGAGCTGGACCTGAGGAGGGCTGCTTGTGAGTGACACAGGAGGGCTGAGCTGGACCTGAGGAGGGCTGAGCTGGACTTGATGAGGGCTGCTTGTGAGTGACACAGGAGGGCTGAGCTGGTCCTGAGGAGGGCTGCTTGTGAGTGACACAGGAGGGCTGAGCTGGACCTGAGGAGGGCTGCTTGTGAGTGGCACAGGACGGCTGAGCTGGACTTGAGGAGTGCTGCTTGTGAGTGACACAGGAGGGTTGAGCTAGACCAGAGGAGGGCTGCTTGTGAGTGACACAGGAGGGCTGAGCTGGACCTGAGGAGGGCTGAGCTGGACTTGAGGAGGGCTGCTTGTGAGTGACACAGGAGGGCTGAGCTAGACCTGAGGAGGGCTGAGCTGGACTTGAGAAAGGCTGCTTGTGAGTGACACAGGAGGGCTGAGCTGGACTTGAGGAGGGCTGCTTGTGAGTGGCACAGGAGGGCTGAGCTGGACTTGATGAGGGCTGAGCTGGACCTGAGGAGGGCTGCTGTTTGTGAGTGGCACAGGAGGGCTGAGCTGGACCTGAGGACGGCTGCTGGTGAGTGGCACAGGAGGGCTGAGCTGGACCTGAGGAGGGCTGCTGTTTGTGAGTGGCACAGGAGGGCTGAGCTGGTCCTGAGGAGGGCTGCTTGTGAGTGACACAGGAGGGCTGAGCTGGACCTGAGGAGGGCTGCTTGTGAGTGGCACAGGAGGGCTTAGCTGGACTTGAGGAGGGCTGCTGGTGAGTGACACAGGAGGGCTGAGCTGGACCTGAGGAGGGCTGCTTGTGAGTCACACAGGAGGGCTGAGCTGGACCTGAGGAGGGCTGCTTGTGAGTGACACAAGAGGGCTGAGCTGGACCTGAGGAGGGCTGCTTGTGAGTGACACAGGAGGGCTGAGCTGGACTTGAGGAGGGCTGCTTGTGAGTGACACAGGAGGGCTGAGCTGGACCTGAGGAGGGCTGCTTGTGAGTGACACAAGAGGGCTGAGCTGGACCTGAGGAGGGCTGCTTGTGAGTGACACAGGAGGGCTGAGCTGGACCTGAGGAGGGCTGAGCTGGACTTGATGAGGGCTGCTTGTGAGTGACACAGGAGGGCTGAGCTGGACCTGAGGAGGGCTGCTTGTGAGTGACACAGGAGGGCTGAGCTGGACCTGAGGAGGGCTGCTTGTGAGTGACACAGGAGGGCTGAGCTGGACCTGAGGAGGGCTGAGCTGGACTTGATGAGGGCTGCTTGTGAGTGACACAGGAGGGCTGAGCTGGACCTGAGGAGGGCTGCTTGTGAGTGACACAGGAGGGCTGAGCTGGACCTGAGGAGGGCTGCTTGTGAGTGACACAAGAGGGCTGAGCTGGACCTGAGGAGGGCTGCTTGTGAGTGACAGGAGGGCTGAGCTGGACTTGAGGAGTGCTGCTTGTGAGTGACACAGGAGGGCTGAGCTGGACCTGAGGAGGGCTGCTTGTGAGTGACACAGGAGGGCTGAGCTGGACCTGAGGCGGGCTGCTTGTGAGTGACACAGGAAGGCTGAGCTGGACCTGAGGAGGGCTGAGCTGGACTTGATGAGGGCTGCTTGTGAGTGGCACAGGAGGGCTTAGCTGGACTTGAGGAGGGCTGCTGGTGAGTGACACAGGAGGGCTGAGCTGGACCTGAGGAGGGCTGCTTGTGAGTCACACAGGAGGGCTGAGCTGGACCTGAGGAGGGCTGCTTGTGAGTGACACAAGAGGGCTGAGCTGGACCTGAGGAGGGCTGCTTGTGAGTGACACAGGAGGGCTGAGCTGGACTTGAGGAGTGCTGCTTGTGAGTGACACAGGAGGGCTGAGCTGGACTTGAGGAGGGCTGCTTGTGAGTCACACAGGAGGGCTGAGCTGGACCTGAGGTGGGCTGAGCTGGACCTGAGGAGGGCTGCTTGAGTGACACAGGAGGGCTGAGCTAGACCTGAGGAGGGCTGCTTGTGAGTGACAGAGGAGGGCTGAGCTAGACCTGAGGATGGCTGAGCTGGACTTGAGGAGTGCTGCTTGTGAGTGACACAGGAGGGCTGAGCTAGACCTGAGGAGGGCTGAGCTGGACTTGAGAAGGGCTGCTTGTGAGTGACACAGGAGGGCTGAGCTGGACTTGAGGAAGGCTGCTTGTGAGTGGCACAGGAGGGCTGAGCTGGACTTGATGAGGGCTGAGCTGGACTTGAGAAGGGCTGCTTGTGAGTGACACGGGAGGGCTGAGCTGGACTTGAGGAAGGCTGCTTGTGAGTGGCACAGGAGGGCTGAGCTGGACTTGATGAGGGCTGAGCTGGACTTGAGAAGGGCTGCTTGTGAGTGGCACAGGAGGGCTGAGCTGGACCTGAGGAGGGCTGCTTGTGAGTGACACAGGAGGGCTGAGCTGGACCTGAGGAGGGCTGAGCTGGACTTGAGGAGGGCTGCTTGTGAGTGACACAGGAGGGCTGAGCTAGACCTGAGGAGGGCTGAGCTGGACTTGAGAAAGGCTGCTTGTGAGTGACACAGGAGGGCTGAGCTGGACTTGAGGAGGGCTGCTTGTGAGTGGCACAGGAGGGCTGAGCTGGACTTGATGAGGGCTGAGCTGGACCTGAGGAGGGCTGCTGTTTGTGAGTGGCACAGGAGGGCTGAGCTGGACCTGAGGACGGCTGCTGGTGAGTGGCACAGGAGGGCTGAGCTGGACCTGAGGAGGGCTGCTGTTTGTGAGTGGCACAGGAGGGCTGAGCTGGTCCTGAGGAGGGCTGCTTGTGAGTGACACAGGAGGGCTGAGCTGGACCTGAGGAGGGCTGCTTGTGAGTGGCACAGGAGGGCTTAGCTGGACTTGAGGAGGGCTGCTGGTGAGTGACACAGGAGGGCTGAGCTGGACCTGAGGAGGGCTGCTTGTGAGTCACACAGGAGGGCTGAGCTGGACCTGAGGAGGGCTGCTTGTGAGTGACACAAGAGGGCTGAGCTGGACCTGAGGAGGGCTGCTTGTGAGTGACACAGGAGGGCTGAGCTGGACTTGAGGAGTGCTGCTTGTGAGTGACACAGGAGGGCTGAGCTGGTCCTGAGGAGGGCTGCTTGTGAGTGACACAGGAGGGCTGAGCTGGACCTGAGAAGGGCTGCTTGTGAGTGGCACAGGAGGGCTGAGCTGGACTTGAGGAGTGCTGCTTGTGAGTGACACAGGAAGGCTGAGCTAGACCTGAGGAGGGCTGCTTGTGAGTGACACAGGAGGGCTGAGCTGGACCTGAGGAGGGCTGAGCTGGACTTGAGGAGGGCTGCTTGTGAGTGACACAGGAGGGCTGAGCTAGACCTGAGGAGGGCTGAGCTGGACTTGAGAAGGGCTGCTTGTGAGTGACACAGGAGGGCTGAGCTGGACCTGAGGAGGGCTGAGCTGGACTTGAGGAGGGCTGCTTGTGAGTGACACAGGAGGGCTGAGCTAGACCTGAGGAGGGCTGAGCTGGACTTGAGAAGGGCTGCTTGTGAGTGACACAGGAGGGCTGAGCTGGACTTGAGGAAGGCTGCTTGTGAGTGGCACAGGAGGGCTGAGCTGGACGTGATGAGGGCTGAGCTGGACTTGAGAAGGGCTGCTTCTGAGTGGCACAGGAGGGCTGAGCTGGACCTGAGGAGGGCTGCTGTTTGTGAGTGGCACCGGAGGGCTGAGCTGGACCTGAGGAGGGCTGAACTGGACTTAATGAGGGCTGCTTGTGAGTGACACAGGAGGGCTGAGCTGGACCTGAGGAGGGCTGCTTGTGAGTGACACAGGAGGGCTGAGCTGGACCTGAGGAGGGCTGCTTGTGAGTGACACAAGAGGGCTGAGCTGGACCTGAGGAGGGCTGCTTGTGAGTGACACAGGAGGGCTGAGCTGGACTTGTGGAGGGCTGCTTGTGAGTGGCACAGGAGGGCTGAGCTGGACTTGAGGAGGGCTGCTGGTGAGTGACACAGGAGGGCTGAGCTGGACCTGAGGAGGGCTGCTTGTGAGTGACACAGGAGGGCTGACCTGGACCTGAGGAGGGCTGAGCTGGACTTGATGAGGGCTGCTTGTGAGTGACACAGGAGGGCTGAGCTGGTCCTGAGGAGGGCTGCTTGTGAGTGACACAGGAGGGCTGAGCTGGACCTGAGGAGGGCTGCTTGTGAGTGGCACAGGAGGGCTGAGCTGGACTTGAGGAGTGCTGCTTGTGAGTGACACAGGAGGGCTGAGCTAGACCTGAGGAGGGCTGCTTGTGAGTTACACAGGAGGGCTGAGCTGGACCTGAGGAGGGCTGAGCTGGACTTGAGGAGGGCTGCTTGTGAGTGACACAGGAGGGCTGAGCTAGACCTGAGGATGGCTGAGCTGGACTTGAGAAGGGCTGCTTGTGAGTGACACAGGAGGGCTGAGCTGGACTTGAGGAGGGCTGCTCGTGAGTGACACAGGAGGGCTGAGCTGGACCTGAGGAGGGCTGCTTGTGAGTGACACAGGAGGGCTGAGCTGGACCTGAGGAGGGCTGCTTGTGAGTGACACAAGAGGGCTGAGCTGGACCTGAGGAGGGCTGCTTGTGAGTGACAGGAGGGCTGAGCTGGACTTGAGGAGTGCTGCTTGTGAGTGACACAGGAGGGCTGAGCTGGACCTGAGGAGGGCTGCTTGTGAGTGACACAGGAGGGCTGAGCTGGACCTGAGGAGGGCTGCTTGTGAGTGACACAAGAGGGCTGAGCTGGACCTGAGGAGGGCTGCTTGTGAGTGACACAGGAGGGCTGAGCTGGACCTGAGGAGGGCTGAGCTGGACTTGATGAGGGCTGCTTGTGAGTGACACAGGAGGGCTGAGCTGGACCTGAGGAGGGCTGCTTGTGAGTGACACAGGAGGGCTGAGCTGGACCTGAGGAGGGCTGCTTGTGAGTGACACAAGAGGGCTGAGCTGGACCTGAGGAGGGCTGCTTGTGAGTGACAGGAGGGCTGAGCTGGACTTGAGGAGTGCTGCTTGTGAGTGACACAGGAGGGCTGAGCTGGACCTGAGGAGGGCTGCTTGTGAGTGACACAGGAGGGCTGAGCTGGACCTGAGGAGGGCTGCTTGTGAGTGACACTAGAGGGCTGAGCTGGACCTGAGGAGGGCTGCTTGTGAGTGACACAGGAGGGCTGAGCTGGACCTGAGGAGGGCTGCTTGTGAGTGGCACAGGAGGGCTGAGCTGGACTTGATGAGGGCTGCTTGTGAGTGACACAGGAGGGCTGAGCTGGTCCTGAGGAGGGCTGCTTGTGAGTGACACAGGAGGGCTGAGCTGGACCTGAGGAGGGCTGCTTGTGAGTGGCACAGGAGGGCTGAGCTGGACCTGAGGAGGGCTGAGCTGGACTTGAGGAGGGCTGCTTGTGAGTGACACAGGAGGGCTGAGCTGGAGCTGAGGAGGGCTGCTTGTGAGTGACACAAGAGGGCTGAGCTGGACCTGAGGAGGGCTGAGCTGGACTTGAGGAGGGCTGCTTGTGAGTGACACAGGAGGGCTGAGCTAGACCTGAGGAGGGCTGCTTGTGAGTGACACAGGAGGGCTGAGCTGGACCTGAGGAGGGCTGAGCTGGACTTGAGGAGGGCTGCTTGTGAGTGACACAGGAGGACTGAGCTAGACCTGAGGATGGCTGAGCTGGACTTGAGAAGGGCTGCTTGTGAGTGACACAGGAGAGCTGAGCTGGACTTGAGGAGGGCTGCTGGTGAGTGACACAGGAGGGCTGAGCTGGACCTGAGGAGGGCTGCTTGTGAGTGACACAGGAGGGCTGAGCTGGACCTGAGGAGGGCTGCTTGTGAGTGACACAAGAGGGCTGAGCTGGACCTGAGGAGGGCTGCTTGTGAGTGACACAGGAGGGCTGAGCTGGACCTGAGGAGGGCTGAGCTGGACTTGATGAGGGCTGCTTGTGAGTGACACAGGAGGGCTGAGCTGGACCTGAGGAGGGCTGCTTGTGAGTGACACAAGAGGGCTGAGCTGGACCTGAGGAGGGCTGCTTGTGAGTGACAGGAGGGCTGAGCTGGACTTGAGGAGTGCTGCTTGTGAGTGACACAGGAGGGCTGAGCTGGACCTGAGGAGGGCTGCTTGTGAGTGACACAGGAGGGCTGAGCTGGACCTGAGGAGGGCTGCTTGTGAGTGACACAAGAGGGCTGAGCTGGACCTGAGGAGGGCTGCTTGTGAGTGACACAGGAGGGCTGAGCTGGACCTGAGGAGGGCTGAGCTGGACTTGATGAGGGCTGCTTGTGAGTGACACAGGAGGGCTGAGCTGGTCCTGAGGAGGGCTGCTTGTGAGTGACACAGGAGGGCTGAGCTGGACCTGAGGAGGGCTGCTTGTGAGTGGCACAGGACGGCTGAGCTGGACTTGAGGAGTGCTGCTTGTGAGTGACACAGGAGGGTTGAGCTAGACCAGAGGAGGGCTGCTTGTGAGTGACACAGGAGGGCTGAGCTGGACCTGAGGAGGGCTGAGCTGGACTTGAGGAGGGCTGCTTGTGAGTGACACAGGAGGGCTGAGCTAGACCTGAGGAGGGCTGAGCTGGACTTGAGAAAGGCTGCTTGTGAGTGACACAGGAGGGCTGAGCTGGACTTGAGGAGGGCTGCTTGTGAGTGGCACAGGAGGGCTGAGCTGGACTTGATGAGGGCTGAGCTGGACCTGAGGAGGGCTGCTGTTTGTGAGTGGCACAGGAGGGCTGAGCTGGACCTGAGGACGGCTGCTGGTGAGTGGCACAGGAGGGCTGAGCTGGACCTGAGGAGGGCTGCTGTTTGTGAGTGGCACAGGAGGGCTGAGCTGGTCCTGAGGAGGGCTGCTTGTGAGTGACACAGGAGGGCTGAGCTGGACCTGAGGAGGGCTGCTTGTGAGTGGCACAGGAGGGCTTAGCTGGACTTGAGGAGGGCTGCTGGTGAGTGACACAGGAGGGCTGAGCTGGACCTGAGGAGGGCTGCTTGTGAGTCACACAGGAGGGCTGAGCTGGACCTGAGGAGGGCTGCTTGTGAGTGACACAAGAGGGCTGAGCTGGACCTGAGGAGGGCTGCTTGTGAGTGACACAGGAGGGCTGAGCTGGACTTGAGGAGGGCTGCTTGTGAGTGACACAGGAGGGCTGAGCTGGACCTGAGGAGGGCTGCTTGTGAGTGACACAAGAGGGCTGAGCTGGACCTGAGGAGGGCTGCTTGTGAGTGACACAGGAGGGCTGAGCTGGACCTGAGGAGGGCTGAGCTGGACTTGATGAGGGCTGCTTGTGAGTGACACAGGAGGGCTGAGCTGGACCTGAGGAGGGCTGCTTGTGAGTGACACAGGAGGGCTGAGCTGGACCTGAGGAGGGCTGCTTGTGAGTGACACAGGAGGGCTGAGCTGGACCTGAGGAGGGCTGAGCTGGACTTGATGAGGGCTGCTTGTGAGTGACACAGGAGGGCTGAGCTGGACCTGAGGAGGGCTGCTTGTGAGTGACACAGGAGGGCTGAGCTGGACCTGAGGAGGGCTGCTTGTGAGTGACACAAGAGGGCTGAGCTGGACCTGAGGAGGGCTGCTTGTGAGTGACAGGAGGGCTGAGCTGGACTTGAGGAGTGCTGCTTGTGAGTGACACAGGAGGGCTGAGCTGGACCTGAGGAGGGCTGCTTGTGAGTGACACAGGAGGGCTGAGCTGGACCTGAGGCGGGCTGCTTGTGAGTGACACAGGAGGGCTGAGCTGGACCTGAGGAGGGCTGAGCTGGACTTGATGAGGGCTGCTTGTGAGTGGCACAGGAGGGCTTAGCTGGACTTGAGGAGGGCTGCTGGTGAGTGACACAGGAGGGCTGAGCTGGACCTGAGGAGGGCTGCTTGTGAGTCACACAGGAGGGCTGAGCTGGACCTGAGGAGGGCTGCTTGTGAGTGACACAAGAGGGCTGAGCTGGACCTGAGGAGGGCTGCTTGTGAGTGACACAGGAGGGCTGAGCTGGACTTGAGGAGTGCTGCTTGTGAGTGACACAGGAGGGCTGAGCTGGACTTGAGGAGGGCTGCTTGTGAGTCACACAGGAGGGCTGAGCTGGACCTGAGGTGGGCTGAGCTGGACCTGAGGAGGGCTGCTTGAGTGACACAGGAGGGCTGAGCTAGACCTGAGGAGGGCTGCTTGTGAGTGACAGAGGAGGGCTGAGCTAGACCTGAGGATGGCTGAGCTGGACTTGAGGAGTGCTGCTTGTGAGTGACACAGGAGGGCTGAGCTAGACCTGAGGAGGGCTGAGCTGGACTTGAGAAGGGCTGCTTGTGAGTGACACAGGAGGGCTGAGCTGGACTTGAGGAAGGCTGCTTGTGAGTGGCACAGGAGGGCTGAGCTGGACTTGATGAGGGCTGAGCTGGACTTGAGAAGGGCTGCTTGTGAGTGACACGGGAGGGCTGAGCTGGACTTGAGGAAGGCTGCTTGTGAGTGGCACAGGAGGGCTGAGCTGGACTTGATGAGGGCTGAGCTGGACTTGAGAAGGGCTGCTTGTGAGTGGCACAGGAGGGCTGAGCTGGACCTGAGGAGGGCTGCTTGTGAGTGACACAGGAGGGCTGAGCTGGACCTGAGGAGGGCTGAGCTGGACTTGAGGAGGGCTGCTTGTGAGTGACACAGGAGGGCTGAGCTAGACCTGAGGAGGGCTGAGCTGGACTTGAGAAAGGCTGCTTGTGAGTGACACAGGAGGGCTGAGCTGGACTTGAGGAGGGCTGCTTGTGAGTGGCACAGGAGGGCTGAGCTGGACTTGATGAGGGCTGAGCTGGACCTGAGGAGGGCTGCTGTTTGTGAGTGGCACAGGAGGGCTGAGCTGGACCTGAGGACGGCTGCTGGTGAGTGGCACAGGAGGGCTGAGCTGGACCTGAGGAGGGCTGCTGTTTGTGAGTGGCACAGGAGGGCTGAGCTGGTCCTGAGGAGGGCTGCTTGTGAGTGACACAGGAGGGCTGAGCTGGACCTGAGGAGGGCTGCTTGTGAGTGGCACAGGAGGGCTTAGCTGGACTTGAGGAGGGCTGCTGGTGAGTGACACAGGAGGGCTGAGCTGGACCTGAGGAGGGCTGCTTGTGAGTCACACAGGAGGGCTGAGCTGGACCTGAGGAGGGCTGCTTGTGAGTGACACAAGAGGGCTGAGCTGGACCTGAGGAGGGCTGCTTGTGAGTGACACAGGAGGGCTGAGCTGGACTTGAGGAGGGCTGCTTGTGAGTGACACAGGAGGGCTGAGCTGGACCTGAGGAGGGCTGCTTGTGAGTGACACAAGAGGGCTGAGCTGGACCTGAGGAGGGCTGCTTGTGAGTGACACAGGAGGGCTGAGCTGGACCTGAGGAGGGCTGAGCTGGACTTGATGAGGGCTGCTTGTGAGTGACACAGGAGGGCTGAGCTGGACCTGAGGAGGGCTGCTTGTGAGTGACACAGGAGGGCTGAGCTGGACCTGAGGAGGGCTGCTTGTGAGTGACACAGGAGGGCTGAGCTGGACCTGAGGAGGGCTGAGCTGGACTTGATGAGGGCTGCTTGTGAGTGACACAGGAGGGCTGAGCTGGACCTGAGGAGGGCTGCTTGTGAGTGACACAGGAGGGCTGAGCTGGACCTGAGGAGGGCTGCTTGTGAGTGACACAAGAGGGCTGAGCTGGACCTGAGGAGGGCTGCTTGTGAGTGACAGGAGGGCTGAGCTGGACTTGAGGAGTGCTGCTTGTGAGTGACACAGGAGGGCTGAGCTGGACCTGAGGAGGGCTGCTTGTGAGTGACACAGGAGGGCTGAGCTGGACCTGAGGAGGGCTGCTTGTGAGTGACACAAGAGGGCTGAGCTGGACCTGAGGAGGGCTGCTTGTGAGTGACACAGGAGGGCTGAGCTGGACCTGAGGAGGGCTGAGCTGGACTTGATGAGGGCTGCTTGTGAGTGACACAGGAGGGCTGAGCTGGTCCTGAGGAGGGCTGCTTGTGAGTGACACAGGAGGGCTGAGCTGGACCTGAGGAGGGCTGCTTGTGAGTGGCACAGGAGGGCTGAGCTGGACTTGAGGAGTGCTGCTTGTGAGTGACACAGGAGGGTTGAGCTAGACCAGAGGAGGGCTGCTTGTGAGTGACACAGGAGGGCTGAGCTGGACCTGAGGAGGGCTGAGCTGGACTTGAGGAGGGCTGCTTGTGAGTGACACAGGAGGGCTGAGCTAGACCTGAGGAGGGCTGCGCTGGACTTGAGAAAGGCTGCTTGTGAGTGACACAGGAGGGCTGAGCTGGACTTGAGGAGGGCTGCTTGTGAGTGGCACAGGAGGGCTGAGCTGGACTTGATGAGGGCTGAGCTGGACCTGAGGAGGGCTGCTGTTTGTGAGTGGCACAGGAGGGCTGAGCTGGACCTGAGGACGGCTGCTGGTGAGTGACACAGGAGGGCTGAGCTGGACCTGAGGAGGGCTGCTTGTGAGTGACACAGGAGGGCTGAGCTGGACCTGAGGAGGGCTGCTTGTGAGTGACACAAGAGGGCTGAGCTGGACCTGAGGAGGGCTGCTTGTGAGTGACAGGAGGGCTGAGCTGGACTTGAGGAGTGCTGCTTGTGAGTGACACAGGAGGGCTGAGCTGGACCTGAGGAGGGCTGCTTGTGAGTGACACAGGAGGGCTGAGCTGGACCTGAGGAGGGCTGCTTGTGAGTGACACAAGAGGGCTGAGCTGGACCTGAGGAGGGCTGCTTGTGAGTGACACAGGAGGGCTGAGCTGCACCTGAGGAGGGCTGAGCTGGACTTGATGAGGGCTGCTTGTGAGTGACACAGGAGGGCTGAGCTGGTTCTGAGGAGGGCTGCTTGTGAGTGACACAGGAGGGCTGAGCTGGACCTGAGGAGGGCTGCTTGTGAGTGGCACAGGAGGGCTGAGCTGGACTTGAGGAGTGCTGCTTGTGAGTGACACAGGAGGGTTGAGCTAGACCAGAGGAGGGCTGCTTGTGAGTGACACAGGAGGGCTGAGCTGGACCTGAGGAGGGCTGAGCTGGACTTGAGGAGGGCTGCTTGTGAGTGACACAGGAGGGCTGAGCTAGACCTGAGGAGGGCTGAGCTGGACCTGAGGAGGGCTGCTGTTTGTGAGTGGCACAGGAGGGCTGAGCTGGACCTGAGGACGGCTGCTGGTGAGTGGCACAGGAGGGCTGAATTGGACCTGAGGAGGGCTGCTGTTTGTGAGTGGCACAGGAGGGCTGAGCTGGTCCTGAGGAGGGCTGCTTGTGAGTGACACAGGAGGGCTGAGCTGGACCTGAGGAGGGCTGCTTGTGAGTGGCACAGGAGGGCTTAGCTGGACTTGAGGAGGGCTGCTGGTGAGTGACACAGGAGGGCTGAGCTGGACCTGAGGAGGGCTGCTTGTGAGTCACACAGGAGGGCTGAGCTGGACCTGAGGAGGGCTGCTTGTGAGTGACACAAGAGGGCTGAGCTGGACCTGAGGAGGGCTGCTTGTGAGTGACACAGGAGGGCTGAGCTGGACTTGAGGAGTGCTGCTTGTGAGTGACACAGGAGGGCTGAGCTGGACTTGAGGAGTGCTGCTTGTGAGTGACACAGGAGGGCTGAGCTGGACCTGAGGAGGGCTGCTTGTGAGTGACACAGGAGGGCTGAGCTGGACCTGAGGAGGGCTGCATGTGAGTGACACAAGAGGGCTGAGCTGGACCTGAGGAGGGCTGCTTGTGAGTGACACAGGAGGGCTGAGCTGGACCTGAGGAGGGCTGAGCTGGACTTGATGAGGGCTGCTTGTGAGTGACACAGGAGGGCTGAGCTGGACCTGAGGAGGGCTGCTTGTGAGTGACACAGGAGGGCTGAGCTGGACCTGAGGAGGGCTGCTTGTGAGTGACACAAGAGGGCTGAGCTGGACCTGAGGCGGGCTGCTTGTGAGTGACACAGGAGGGCTGAGCTGGACCTGAGGAGGGCTGAGCTGGACTTGATGAGGGCTGCTTGTGAGTGGCACAGGAGGGCTTAGCTGGACTTGAGGAGGGCTGCTGGTGAGTGACACAGGAGGGCTGAGCTGGACCTGAGGAGGGCTGCTTGTGAGTCACACAGGAGGGCTGAGCTGGACCTGAGGAGGGCTGCTTGTGAGTGACACAAGAGGGCTGAGCTGGACCTGAGGAGGGCTGCTTGTGAGTGACACAGGAGGGCTGAGCTGGACTTGAGGAGTGCTGCTTGTGAGTGACACAGGAGGGCTGAGCTGGACTTGAGGAGGGCTGCTTGTGAGTCACACAGGAGGGCTGAGCTGGACCTGAGGTGGGCTGAGCTGGACCTGAGGAGGGCTGCTTGAGTGACACAGGAGGGCTGAGCTAGACCTGAGGAGGGCTGCTTGTGAGTGACAGAGGAGGGCTGAGCTAGACCTGAGGATGGCTGAGCTGGACTTGAGGAGTGCTGCTTGTGAGTGACACAGGAGGGCTGAGCTAGACCTGAGGAGGGCTGAGCTGGACTTGAGAAGGGCTGCTTGTGAGTGACACAGGAGGGCTGAGCTGGACTTGAGGAAGGCTGCTTGTGAGTGGCACAGGAGGGCTGAGCTGGACTTGATGAGGGCTGAGCTGGACTTGAGAAGGGCTGCTTGTGAGTGACACGGGAGGGCTGAGCTGGACTTGAGGAAGGCTGCTTGTGAGTGGCACAGGAGGGCTGAGCTGGACTTGATGAGGGCTGAGCTGGACTTGAGAAGGGCTGCTTGTGAGTGGCACAGGAGGGCTGAGCTGGACCTGAGGAGGGCTGCTGTTTGTGAGTGACACAAGAGGGCTGAGCTGGACCTGAGGAGGGCTGCTTGTGAGTGACACAGGAGGGCTGAGCTGGACCTGAGGAGGGCTGAGCTGGACTTGATGAGGGCTGCTTGTGAGTGACACAGGAGGGCTGAGCTGGACCTGAGGAGGGCTGCTTGTGAGTGACACAGGAGGGCTGAGCTGGACCTGAGGAGGGCTGCTTGTGAGTGACACAAGAGGGCTGAGCTGGACCTGAGGAGGGCTGCTTGTGAGTGACACAGGAGGGCTGAGCTGGACCTGAGGAGGGCTGAGCTGGACTTGATGAGGGCTGCTTGTGAGTGACACAGGAGGGCTGAGCTGGTCCTGAGGAGGGCTGCTTGTGAGTGACACAGGAGGGCTGAGCTGGACCTGAGGAGGGCTGCGTGTGAGTAGCACAGGAGGGCTGAGCTGGACTTGAGGAGTGCTGCTTGTGAGTGACACAGGAGGGCTGAGCTAGACCTGAGGAGGGCTGCTTGTGAGTGACACAGGAGGGCTGAGCTGGACCTGAGGAGGGCTGAGCTGGACTTGAGGAGGGCTGCTTGTGAGTGACACAGGAGGGCTGAGCTAGACCTGAGGAGGGCTGAGCTGGACTTGAGAAGGGCTGCTTGTCAGTGACACAGGAGGGCTGAGCTGTACTTGAGGAGGGCTGCTTGTGAGTGGCACAGGAGGGCTGAGCTGGACTTGATGAGGGCTGAGCTGGACCTGAGGAGGGCTGCTGTTTGTGAGTGGCACAGGAGGGCTGAGCTGGACCTGAGGACGGCTGCTGGTGAGTGGCACAGGATGGCTGAGCTGGACCTGAGGAGGGCTGCTTGTGAGTGGCACAGGAGGGCTTAGCTGGACTTGAGGAGGGCTGCTGGTGAGTGACACAGGAGGGCTGAGCTGGACCTGAGGAGGGCTGCTTGTGAGTCACACAGGAGGGCTGAGCTGGACCTGAGGAGGGCTGCTTGTGAGTGACACAAGAGGTCTGAGCTGGACCTGAGGAGGGCTGCTTGTGAGTGACACAGGAGGGCTGAGCTGGACTTGAGGAGTGCTGCTTGTGAGTGACACAGGAGGGCTGAGCTGGACTTGAGGAGGGCTGCTTGTGAGTCACACAGGAGGGCTGAGCTGGACCTGAGGTGGGCTGAGCTGGACCTGAGGAGGGCTGCTTGTGAGTGACACAGGAGGGCTGAGCTAGACCTGAGGAGGGCTGAGCTGGACTTGAGGAGTGCTGCTTGTGAGTGACACAGGAGGGCTGAGCTAGACCTGAGGAGGGCTGAGCTAGACCTGAGGAGGGCTGAGCTGGACCTGAGGAGGGCTGCTTGTGAGTGACACAGGAGGGCTGAGCTGGACTTGAGGAGTGCTGCTTGTGAGTGACACAGGAGGGCTGAGCTAGACCTGAGGAGGGCTGCTTGTGAGTGACACAGGAGGGCTGAGCTGGACCTGAGGAGGGCTGAGCTGGACTTGAGGAGGGCTGCTTGTGAGTGACACAGGAGGGCTGAGCTAGACCTGAGGAGGGCTGAGCTGCACTTGAGAAGGGCTGCTTGTGAGTGACACAGGAGGGCTGAGCTGGACTTGAGGAGGGCTGCTTGTGAGTGGCACAGGAGGGCTGAGCTGGACTTGATGAGGGCTGAGCTGGACCTGAGGAGGGCTGCTGTTTGTGAGTGGCACAGGAGGGCTGAGCTGGACCTGAGGACGGCTGCTGGTGAGTGGCACAGGAGGGCTGAGCTGGACCTGACGAGGGCTGCTGTTTGTGAGTGGCACAGGAGGGCTGAGCTGGACTTGAGGAGTGCTGCTTGTGAGTGACACAGGAGGGCTGAGCTGGACTTGAGGAGGGCTGCTTGTGAGTCACACAGGAGGGCTGAGCTGGACCTGAGGTGGGCTGAGCTGGACCTGAGGAGGGCTGCTTGAGTGACACAGGAGGGCTGAGCTAGACCTGAGGAGGGCTGAGCTGGACTTGAGGAGTGCTGCTTGTGAGTGACACAGGAGGGCTGAGCTAGACCTGAGGAGGGCTGAGCTGGACTTGAGGAAGGCTGCTTCTGTGTGGCACAGGAGGGCTGAGCTGGACCTGAGGAGGGCTGCTTGTGAGTGACAGAGGAGGGCTGAGCTAGACCTGAGGATGGCTGAGCTGGACTTGAGGAGTGCTGCTTGTGAGTGACACAGGAGGGCTGAGCTAGACCTGAGGAGGGCTGAGCTGGACTTGAGAAGGGCTGCTTGTGAGTGACACAGGAGGGCTGAGCTGGACTTGAGGAAGGCTGCTTGTGAGTGGCACAGGAGGGCTGAGCTGGACTTGATGAGGGCTGAGCTGGACTTGAGAAGGGCTGCTTGTGAGTGACACGGGAGGGCTGAGCTGGACTTGAGGAAGGCTGCTTGTGAGTGGCACAGGAGGGCTGAGCTGGACTTGATGAGGGCTGAGCTGGACTTGAGAAGGGCTGCTTGTGAGTGGCACAGGAGGGCTGAGCTGGACCTGAGGAGGGCTGCTGTTTGTGAGTGACACAAGAGGGCTGAGCTGGACCTGAGGAGGGCTGCTTGTGAGTGACACAGGAGGGCTGAGCTGGACCTGAGGAGGGCTGAGCTGGACTTGATGAGGGCTGCTTGTGAGTGACACAGGAGGGCTGAGCTGGACCTGAGGAGGGCTGCTTGTGAGTGACACAGGAGGGCTGAGCTGGACCTGAGGAGGGCTGCTTGTGAGTGACACAAGAGGGCTGAGCTGGACCTGAGGAGGGCTGCTTGTGAGTGACACAGGAGGGCTGAGCTGGACCTGAGGAGGGCTGAGCTGGACTTGATGAGGGCTGCTTGTGAGTGACACAGGAGGGCTGAGCTGGTCCTGAGGAGGGCTGCTTGTGAGTGACACAGGAGGGCTGAGCTGGACCTGAGGAGGGCTGCTTGTGAGTGGCACAGGAGGGCTGAGCTGGACTTGAGGAGTGCTGCTTGTGAGTGACACAGGAGGGCTGAGCTAGACCTGAGGAGGGCTGCTTGTGAGTGACACAGGAGGGCTGAGCTGGACCTGAGGAGGGCTGAGCTGGACTTGAGGAGGGCTGCTTGTGAGTGACACAGGAGGGCTGAGCTAGACCTGAGGAGGGCTGAGCTGGACTTGAGAAGGGCTGCTTGTGAGTGACACAGGAGGGCTGAGCTGTACTTGAGGAGGGCTGCTTGTGAGTGGCACAGGAGGGCTGAGCTGGACTTGATGAGGGCTGAGCTGGACCTGAGGAGGGCTGCTGTTTGTGAGTGGCACAGGAGGGCTGAGCTGGACCTGAGGAGGGCTGCTTGTGAGTGACACAGGAGGGCTGAGCTGGACCTGAGGAGGGCTGCTTGTGAGTGACACAAGAGGGCTGAGCTGGACCTGAGGAGGGCTGCTTGTGAGTGACACAGGAGGGCTGAGCTGGACCTGAGGAGGGCTGAGCTGGACTTGAGGAGGGCTGCTTGTGAGTCACACAGGAGGGCTGAGCTGGACCTGAGGTGGGCTGAGCTGGACCTGAGGAGGGCTGCTTGAGTGACACAGGAGGGCTGAGCTAGACCTGAGGAGGGCTGCTTGTGAGTGACAGAGGAGGGCTGAGCTAGACCTGAGGATGGCTGAGCTGGACTTGAGGAGTGCTGCTTGTGAGTGACACAGGAGGGCTGAGCTAGACCTGAGGAGGGCTGAGCTGGACTTGAGAAGGGCTGCTTGTGAGTGACACAGGAGGGCTGAGCTGGACTTGAGGAAGGCTGCTTGTGAGTGGCACAGGAGGGCTGAGCTGGACTTGATGAGGGCTGAGCTGGACTTGAGAAGGGCTGCTTGTGAGTGACACGGGAGGGCTGAGCTTGACTTGAGGAAGGCTGCTTGTGAGTGGCACAGGAGGGCTGAGCTGGACTTGATGAGGGCTGAGCTGGACTTGAGAAGGGCTGCTTGTGAGTGGCACAGGAGGGCTGAGCTGGACCTGAGGAGGGCTGCTGTTTGTGAGTGACACAAGAGGGCTGAGCTGGACCTGAGGAGGGCTGCTTGTGAGTGACACAGGAGGGCTGAGCTGGACCTGAGGAGGGCTGAGCTGGACTTGATGAGGGCTGCTTGTGAGTGACACAGGAGGGCTGAGCTGGACCTGAGGAGGGCTGCTTGTGAGTGACACAGGAGGGCTGAGCTGGACCTGAGGAGGGCTGCTTGTGAGTGACACAAGAGGGCTGAGCTGGACCTGAGGAGGGCTGCTTGTGAGTGACACAGGAGGGCTGAGCTGGACCTGAGGAGGGCTGAGCTGGACTTGATGAGGGCTGCTTGTGAGTGACACAGGAGGGCTGAGCTGGTCCTGAGGAGGGCTGCTTGTGAGTGACACAGGAGGGCTGAGCTGGACCTGAGGAGGGCTGCGTGTGAGTAGCACAGGAGGGCTGAGCTGGACTTGAGGAGTGCTGCTTGTGAGTGACACAGGAGGGCTGAGCTAGACCTGAGGAGGGCTGCTTGTGAGTGACACAGGAGGGCTGAGCTGGACCTGAGGAGGGCTGAGCTGGACTTGAGGAGGGCTGCTTGTGAGTGACACAGGAGGGCTGAGCTAGACCTGAGGAGGGCTGAGCTGGACTTGAGAAGGGCTGCTTGTCAGTGACACAGGAGGGCTGAGCTGTACTTGAGGAGGGCTGCTTGTGAGTGGCACAGGAGGGCTGAGCTGGACTTGATGAGGGCTGAGCTGGACCTGAGGAGGGCTGCTGTTTGTGAGTGGCACAGGAGGGCTGAGCTGGACCTGAAGACGGCTGCTGGTGAGTGGCACAGGATGGCTGAGCTGGACCTGAGGAGGGCTGCTTGTGAGTGGCACAGGAGGGCTTAGCTGGACTTGAGGAGGGCTGCTGGTGAGTGACACAGGAGGGCTGAGCTGGACCTGAGGAGGGCTGCTTGTGAGTCACACAGGAGGGCTGAGCTGGACCTGAGGAGGGCTGCTTGTGAGTGACACAAGAGGTCTGAGCTGGACCTGAGGAGGGCTGCTTGTGAGTGACACAGGAGGGCTGAGCTGGACTTGAGGAGTGCTGCTTGTGAGTGACACAGGAGGGCTGAGCTGGACTTGAGGAGGGCTGCTTGTGAGTCACACAGGAGGGCTGAGCTGGACCTGAGGTGGGCTGAGCTGGACCTGAGGAGGGCTGCTTGTGAGTGACACAGGAGGGCTGAGCTAGACCTGAGGAGGGCTGAGCTGGACTTGAGGAGTGCTGCTTGTGAGTGACACAGGAGGGCTGAGCTAGACCTGAGGAGGGCTGAGCTAGACCTGAGGAGGGCTGAGCTGGACCTGAGGAGGGCTGCTTGTGAGTGACACAGGAGGGCTGAGCTGGACTTGAGGAGTGCTGCTTGTGAGTGACACAGGAGGGCTGAGCTAGACCTGAGGAGGGCTGCTTGTGAGTGACACAGGAGGGCTGAGCTGGACCTGAGGAGGGCTGAGCTGGACTTGAGGAGGGCTGCTTGTGAGTGACACAGGAGGGCTGAGCTAGACCTGAGGAGGGCTGAGCTGGACTTGAGAAGGGCTGCTTGTGAGTGACACAGGAGGGCTGAGCTGGACTTGAGGAGGGCTGCTTGTGAGTGGCACAGGAGGGCTGAGCTGGACTTGATGAGGGCTGAGCTGGACCTGAGGAGGGCTGCTGTTTGTGAGTGGCACAGGAGGGCTGAGCTGGACCTGAGGACGGCTGCTGGTGAGTGGCACAGGAGGGCTGAGCTGGACCTGACGAGGGCTGCTGTTTGTGAGTGGCACAGGAGGGCTGAGCTGGACTTGAGGAGTGCTGCTTGTGAGTGACACAGGAGGGCTGAGCTGGACTTGAGGAGGGCTGCTTGTGAGTCACACAGGAGGGCTGAGCTGGACCTGAGGTGGGCTGAGCTGGACCTGAGGAGGGCTGCTTGAGTGACACAGGAGGGCTGAGCTAGACCTGAGGAGGGCTGAGCTGGACTTGAGGAGTGCTGCTTGTGAGTGACACAGGAGGGCTGAGCTAGACCTGAGGAGGGCTGAGCTGGACTTGAGGAAGGCTGCTTCTGTGTGGCACAGGAGGGCTGAGCTGGACCTGAGGAGGGCTGCTTGTGAGTGACAGAGGAGGGCTGAGCTAGACCTGAGGATGGCTGAGCTGGACTTGAGGAGTGCTGCTTGTGAGTGACACAGGAGGGCTGAGCTAGACCTGAGGAGGGCTGAGCTGGACTTGAGAAGGGCTGCTTGTGAGTGACACAGGAGGGCTGAGCTGGACTTGAGGAAGGCTGCTTGTGAGTGGCACAGGAGGGCTGAGCTGGACTTGATGAGGGCTGAGCTGGACTTGAGAAGGGCTGCTTGTGAGTGACACGGGAGGGCTGAGCTGGACTTGAGGAAGGCTGCTTGTGAGTGGCACAGGAGGGCTGAGCTGGACTTGATGAGGGCTGAGCTGGACTTGAGAAGGGCTGCTTGTGAGTGGCACAGGAGGGCTGAGCTGGACCTGAGGAGGGCTGCTGTTTGTGAGTGACACAAGAGGGCTGAGCTGGACCTGAGGAGGGCTGCTTGTGAGTGACACAGGAGGGCTGAGCTGGACCTGAGGAGGGCTGAGCTGGACTTGATGAGGGCTGCTTGTGAGTGACACAGGAGGGCTGAGCTGGACCTGAGGAGGGCTGCTTGTGAGTGACACAGGAGGGCTGAGCTGGACCTGAGGAGGGATGCTTGTGAGTGACACAAGAGGGCTGAGCTGGACCTGAGGAGGGCTGCTTGTGAGTGACACAGGAGGGCTGAGCTGGACCTGAGGAGGGCTGAGCTGGACTTGATGAGGGCTGCTTGTGAGTGACACAGGAGGGCTGAGCTGGTCCTGAGGAGGGCTGCTTGTGAGTGACACAGGAGGGCTGAGCTGGACCTGAGGAGGGCTGCTTGTGAGTGGCACAGGAGGGCTGAGCTGGACTTGAGGAGTGCTGCTTGTGAGTGACACAGGAGGGCTGAGCTAGACCTGAGGAGGGCTGCTTGTGAGTGACACAGGAGGGCTGAGCTGGACCTGAGGAGGGCTGAGCTGGACTTGAGGAGGGCTGCTTGTGAGTGACACAGGAGGGCTGAGCTAGACCTGAGGAGGGCTGAGCTGGACTTGAGAAGGGCTGCTTGTGAGTGACACAGGAGGGCTGAGCTGTACTTGAGGAGGGCTGCTTGTGAGTGGCACAGGAGGGCTGAGCTGGACTTGATGAGGGCTGAGCTGGACCTGAGGAGGGCTGCTGTTTGTGAGTGGCACAGGAGGGCTGAGCTGGACCTGAAGACGGCTGCTGGTGAGTGGCACAGGATGGCTGAGCTGGACCTGAGGAGGGCTGCTTGTGAGTGGCACAGGAGGGCTTAGCTGGACTTGAGGAGGGCTGCTGGTGAGTGACACAGGAGGGCTGAGCTGGACCTGAGGAAGGCTGCTTGTGAGTCACACAGGAGGGCTGAGCTGGACCTGAGGAGGGCTGCTTGTGAGTGACACAAGAGGGCTGAGCTGGACCTGAGGAGGGCTGCTTGTGAGTGACACAGGAGGGCTGAGCTGGACTTGAGGAGTGCTGCTTGTGAGTGACACAGGAGGGCTGAGCTGGACTTGAGGAGGGCTGCTTGTGAGTCACACAGGAGGGCTGAGCTGGACCTGAGGTTGGCTGAGCTGGACCTGAGGAGGGCTGCTTGTGAGTGACACAGGAGGGCTGAGCTAGACCTGAGGAGGGCTGAGCTGGACTTGAGGAGTGCTGCTTGTGAGTGACACAGGAGGGCTGAGCTAGACCTGAGGAGGGCTGAGCTGGACCTGAGGAGGGCTGCTTGTGAGTGACACAAGAGGGCTGAGCTGGACCTGAGGAGGGCTGCTTGTGAGTGACACAGGAGGGCTGAGCTGGACTTGAGGAGTGCTGCTTGTGAGTGACACAGGAGGGCTGAGCTGGACTTGAGAAGGGCTGCTTGTGAGTGACACAGGAGGGCTGAGCTAGACCTGAGGAGGGCTGAGCTGGACTTGAGGAGTGCTGCTTGTGAGTGACACAGGAGGGCTGAGCTAGACCTGAGGAGGGCTGAGCTGGACTTGAGGAAGGCTGCTTCTGTGTGGCACAGGAGGGCTGAGCTGGACCTGAGGAGGGCTGCTGGTGAGTGACACAGGAGGGCTGAGCTGGACCTGAGGAGGGCTGCTTGTGAGTGACACAGGAGGGCTGAGCTGGACCTGAGGAGGGCTGCTTGTGAGTGACACAAGAGGGCTGAGCTGGACCTGAGGAGGGCTGCTTGTGAGTGACACAGGAGGGCTGAGCTGGACCTGAGGAGGGCTGAGCTAGACCTGAGGATGGCTGAGCTGGACTTGAGAAGGGCTGCTTGTGAGTGACACAGGAGGGCTGAGCTGGACTTGAGGAGGGCTGCTGGTGAGTGACACAGGAGGGCTGAGCTGGACCTGAGGAGGGCTGCTTGTGTGTGACACAGGAGGGCTGAGCTGGACCTGAGGAGGGCTGCTTGTGAGTGACACAAGAGGGCTGAGCTGGACCTGAGGAGGGCTGCTTGTGAGTGACACAGGAGGGCTGAGCTGGACCTGAGGAGGGCTGAGCTGGACTTGATGAGGGCTGCTTGTGAGTGACACAGGAGGGCTGAGCTGGACCTGAGGAGGGCTGCTTGTGAGTGACACAGGAGGGCGGAGCTGGACCTGAGGAGGGCTGCTTGTGAGTGACACAAGAGGGCTGAGCTGGACCTGAGGAGGGCTGCTTGTGAGTGACAGGAGGGCTGAGCTGGACCTGAGGAGGGCTGCTTGTGAGTGACACAGGAGGGCTGAGCTGGACCTGAGGAGGGCTGCTTGTGAGTGACACAAGAGGGCTGAGCTGGACCTGAGGAGGGCTGCTTGTGAGTGACACAGGAGGGCTGAGCTGGACCTGAGGAGGGCTGAGCTGGACTTGATGAGGGCTGCTTGTGAGTGACACAGGAGGGCTGAGCTGGTCCTGAGGAGGGCTGCTTGTGAGTGACACAGGAGGGCTGAGCTGGACCTGAGGAGGGCTGCTTGTGAGTGGCACAGGAGGGCTGAGCTGGACTTGAGGAGTGCTGCTTGTGAGTGACACAGGAGGGCTGAGCTAGACCAGAGGAGGGCTGCTTGTGAGTGACACAGGAGGGCTGAGCTGGACCTGAGGAGGGCTGAGCTGGACTTGAGGAGGGCTGAGCTGGACTTGAGGAGGGCTGCTTGTGAGTGACACAGGAGGGCTGAGCTAGACCTGAGGAGGGCTGAGCTGGACTTGAGAAAGGCTGCTTGTGAGTGACACAGGAGGGCTGAGCTGGACTTGAGGAGGGCTGCTTGTGAGTGGCACAGGAGGGCTGAGCTGGACTTGATGAGGGCTGAGCTGGACCTGAGGAGGGCTGCTGTTTGTGAGTGGCACAGGAGGGCTGAGCTGGACCTGAGGATGGCTGCTGGTGAGTGGCACAGGAGGGCTGAGCTGGACCTGAGGAGGGCTGCTGTTTGTGAGTGGCACAGGAGGGCTGAGCTGGTCCTGAGGAGGGCTGCTTGTGAGTGACACAGGAGGGCTGAGCTGGACCTGAGGAGGGCTGCTTGTGAGTGGCACAGGAGGGCTTAGCTGGACTTGAGGAGGGCTGCTGGTGAGTGACACAGGAGGGTTGAGCTGGACCTGAGGAGGGCTGCTTGTGAGTCACACAGGAGGGCTGAGCTGGACCTGAGGAGGGCTGCTTGTGAGTGACACAAGAGGGCTGAGCTGGACCTGAGGAGGGCTGCTTGTGAGTGACACAGGAGGGCTGAGCTAGACCTGAGGAAGGCTGCTTGTGAGTGACACAGGAGGGCTGAGCTGGACCTGAGGAGGGCTGCTTGTGAGTGACACAAGAGGGCTGAGCTGGATCTGAGGAGGGCTGCTTGTGAGTGACACAGGAGGGCTGAGCTGGACCTGAGGAGGGCTGAGCTGGACTTGATGAGGGCTGCTTGTGAGTGACACAGGAGGGCTGAGCTGGACCTGAGGAGGGCTGCTTGTGAGTGACACAGGAGGGCTGAGCTGGACCTGAGGAGGGCTGCTTGTGAGTGACACAAGAGGGCTGAGCTGGACCTGAGGCGGGCTGCTTGTGAGTGACACAGGAGGGCTGAGCTGGACCTGAGGAGGGCTGAGCTGGACTTGATGAGGGCTTCTTGTGAGTGACACAGGAGGGCTGAGCTGGTCCTGAGGAGGGCTGCTTGTGAGTGACACAGGAGGGCTGAGCTGGACCTGAGGAGGGCTGCTTGTGAGTGGCACAGGAGGGCTGAGCTGGACTTGAGGAGTGCTGCTTGTGAGTGACACAGGAGGGCTGAGCTAGACCTGAGGAGGGCTGCTTGTGAGTGACACAGGAGGGCTGAGCTGGACCTGAGGAGGGCTGAGCTGGACTTGAGGAGGGCTGCTTGTGAGTGACACAGGAGGGCTGAGCTAGACCTGAGGAGGGCTGAGCTGGACTTGAGAAGGGCTGCTTGTGAGTGACACAGGAGGGCTGAGCTGGACTTGAGGAGGGCTGCTTGTGAGTGGCACAGGAGGGCTGAGCTGGACTTGATGAGGGCTGAGCTGGACCTGAGGAGGGCTGCTGTTTGTGAGTGGCACAGGAGGTCTGAGCTGGACCTGAGGACGGCTGCTGGTGAGTTGCACAGGAGGGCTGAGCTGGACCTGACGAGGACTGCTGTTTGTGAGTGGCACAGGAGGGCTGAGCTGGTCCTGAGGAGGGCTGCTTGTGAGTGACACAGAAGGGCTGAGCTGGACCTGAGGAGGGCTGCTTGTGAGTGGCACAGGAGGGCTTAGCTGGACTTGAGGAGGGCTGCTGGTGAGTGACACAGGAGGGCTGAGCTGGACCTGAGGAGGGCTGCTTGTGAGTCACACAGGAGGGCTGAGCTGGACCTGAGGAGGGCTGCTTGTGAGTGACACAAGAGGGCTGAGCTGGACCTGAGGAGGGCTGCTTGTGAGTGACACAGGAGGGCTGAGCTGGACTTGAGGAGGGCTGCTTGTGAGTGACACAAGAGGGCTGAGCTGGACTTGAGGAGTGCTGCTTGTGAGTGACACAGGAGGGCTGAGCTGGACTTGAGGAGGGCTGCTTGTGAGTCACACAGGAGGGCTGAGCTGGACCTGAGGTGGGCTGAGCTGGACCTGAGGAGGGCTGCTTGAGTGACACAGGAGGGCTGAGCTAGACCTGAGGAGGGCTGCTTGTGAGTGACACAGGAGGGCTGAGCTGGACCTGAGGAGGGCTGCTTGTGAGTCACACAGGAGGGCTGAGCTGGACCTGAGGAGGGCTGCTTGTGAGTGACACAAGAGGGCTGAGCTGGACCTGAGGAGGGCTGCTTGTGAGTGACAAAGGAGGGCTGAGCTGGACTTGAGGAGGGCTGCTTGTGAGTGACACAAGAGGGCTGAGCTGGACTTGAGGAGTGCTGCTTGTGAGTGACACAGGAGGGCTGAGCTGGACTTGAGGAGGGCTGCTTGTGAGTCACACAGGAGGGCTGAGCTGGACCTGAGGTGGGCTGAGCTGGACCTGAGGAGGGCTGCTTGAGTGACACAGGAGGGCTGAGCTAGACCTGAGGAGGGCTGAGCTGGACTTGAGGAGTGCTGCTTGTGAGTGACACAGGAGGGCTGAGCTAGACCTGAGGAGGGCTGAGCTGGACTTGAGGAAGGCTGCTTCTGTGTGGCACAGGAGGGCTGAGCTGGACCTGAGGAGGGCTGCTTGTGGGTGACAGAGGAGGGCTGAGCTAGACCTGAGGATGGCTGAGCTGGACTTGAGGAGTGCTGCTTGTGAGTGACACAGGAGGGCTGAGCTAGACCTGAGGAGGGCTGAGCTGGACTTGAGAAGGGCTGCTTGTGAGTAACACAGGAGGGCTGAGCTGGACTTGAGGAAGGCTGCTTGTGAGTGGCACAGGAGGGCTGAGCTGGACTTGATGAGGGCTGAGCTGGACCTGAGAAGGGCTGCTTGTGAGTGACACGGGAGGGCTGAGCTGGACTTGAGGAAGGCTGCTTGTGAGTGGCACAGGAGGGCTGAGCTGGACTTGATGAGGGCTGAGCTGGACTTGATGAGGGCTGCTTGTGAGTGACACAGGAGGGCTGAGCTGGACCTGAGGAGGGCTGCTTGTGAGTGACACAGGAGGGCTGAGCTGGACCTGAGGAGGGCTGCTTGTGAGTGACACAAGAGGGCTGAGCTGGACCTGAGGAGGGCTGCTTGTGAGTGACACAGGAGGGCTGAGCTGGACCTGAGGAGGGCTGAGCTGGACTTGATGAGGGCTGCTTGTGAGTGACACAGGAGGGCTGAGCTGGTCCTGAGGAGGGCTGCTTGTGAGTGACACAGGAGGGCTGAGCTGGACCTGAGGAGGGCTGCTTGTGAGTGGCACAGGAGGGCTGAGCTGGACTTGAGGAGTGCTGCTTGTGAGTGACACAGGAGGGCTGAGCTAGACCTGAGGAGGGCTGCTTGTGAGTGACACAGGAGGGCTGAGCTGGACCTGAGGAGGGCTGAGCTGGACTTGAGGAGGGCTGCTTGTGAGTGACACAGGAGGGCTGAGCTAGACCTGAGGAGGGCTGAGCTGGACTTGAGAAGGGCTGCTTGTGAGTGACACAGGAGGGCTGAGCTGTACTTGAGGAGGGCTGCTTGTGAGTGGCACAGGAGGGCTGAGCTGGACTTGATGAGGGCTGAGCTGGACCTGAGGAGGGCTGCTGTTTGTGAGTGGCACAGGAGGGCTGAGCTGGACCTGAGGACGGCTGCTGGTGAGTGGCACAGGATGGCTGAGCTGGACCTGAGGAGGGCTGCTTGTGAGTGGCACAGGAGGGCTTAGCTGGACTTGAGGAGGGCTGCTGGTGAGTGACACAGGAGGGCTGAGCTGGACCTGAGGAGGGCTGCTTGTGAGTCACACAGGAGGGCTGAGCTGGACCTGAGGAGGGCTGCTTGTGAGTGACACAAGAGGGCTGAGCTGGACCTGAGGAGGGCTGCTTGTGAGTGACACAGGAGGGCTGAGCTGGACTTGAGGAGTGCTGCTTGTGAGTGACACAGGAGGGCTGAGCTGGACTTGAGGAGGGCTGCTTGTGAGTCACACAGGAGGGCTGAGCTGGACCTGAGGTGGGCTGAGCTGGACCTGAGGAGGGCTGCTTGTGAGTGACACAGGAGGGCTGAGCTAGACCTGAGGAGGGCTGAGCTGGACTTGAGGAGTGCTGCTTGTGAGTGACACAGGAGGGCTGAGCTAGACCTGAGGAGGGCTGAGCTGGACCTGAGGAGGGCTGCTTGTGAGTGACACAAGAGGGCTGAGCTGGACCTGAGGAGGGCTGCTTGTGAGTGACACAGGAGGGCTGAGCTGGACTTGAGGAGTGCTGCTTGTGAGTGACACAGGAGGGCTGAGCTGGACTTGAGGAGGGCTGCTTGTGAGTGACACAGGAGGGCTGAGCTAGACCTGAGGAGGGCTGAGCTGGACTTGAGGAGTGCTGCTTGTGAGTGACACAGGAGGGCTGAGCTAGACCTGAGGAGGGCTGAGCTGGACTTGAGGAAGGCTGCTTCTGTGTGGCACAGGAGGGCTGAGCTGGACCTGAGGAGGGCTGCTTGTGAGTGACACAGGAGGGCTGAGCTGGACCTGAGGAGGGCTGAGCTAGACCTGAGGATGGCTGAGCTGGACTTGAGAAGGGCTGCTTGTGAGTGACACAGGAGGGCTGAGCTGGACTTGAGGAGGGCTGCTGGTGAGTGACACAGGAGGGCTGAGCTAGACCTGAGGAGGGCTGAGCTGGACTTGAGGAGTGCTGCTTGTGAGTGACACAGGAGGGCTGAGCTGGACCTGAGGAGGGCTGAGCTGGACTTGAGGAGGGCTGCTTGTGAGTGACACAGGAGGGCTGAGCTAGACCTGAGGAGGGCTGAGCTGGACTTGAGAAGGGCTGCTTGTGAGTGACACAGGAGGGCTGAGCTGTACTTGAGGAGGGCTGCTTGTGAGTGGCACAGGAGGGCTGAGCTGGACTTGATGAGGGCTGAGCTGGACCTGAGGAGGGCTGCTGTTTGTGAGTGGCACAGGAGGGCTGAGCTGGACCTGAGGACGGCTGCTGGTGAGTGGCACAGGATGGCTGAGCTGGACCTGAGGAGGGCTGCTTGTGAGTGGCACAGGAGGGCTTAGCTGGACTTGAGGAGGGCTGCTGGTGAGTGACACAGGAGGGCTGAGCTGGACCTGAGGAGGGCTGCTTGTGAGTCACACAGGAGGGCTGAGCTGGACCTGAGGAGGGCTGCTTGTGAGTGACACAGGAGGGCTGAGCTGGACCTGAGGAGGGCTGCTTGTGAGTGACACAAGAGGGCTGAGCTGGACCTGAGGAGTGCTGCTTGTGAGTGACACAGGAGGGCTGAGCTAGACCTGAGGAGGGCTGAGCTGGACTTGAGGAAGGCTGCTTCTGTGTGGCACAGGAGGGCTGAGCTGGACCTGAGGAGGGCTGCTGGTGAGTGACACAGGAGGGCTGAGCTGGACCTGAGGAGGGCTGCTTGTGAGTGACACAGGAGGGCTGAGCTGGACCTGAGGAGGGCTGCTTGTGAGTGACACAAGAGGGCTGAGCTGGACCTGAGGAGGGCTGCTTGTGAGTGACACAGGAGGGCTGAGCTGGACCTGAGGAGGGCTGAGCTAGACCTGAGGATGGCTGAGCTGGACTTGAGAAGGGCTGCTTGTGAGTGACACAGGAGGGCTGAGCTGGACTTGAGGAGGGCTGCTGGTGAGTGACACAGGAGGGCTGAGCTAGACCTGAGGAGGGCTGAGCTGGACTTGAGGAGTGCTGCTTGTGAGTGACACAGGAGGGCTGAGCTGGACCTGAGGAGGGCTGAGCTGGACTTGAGGAGGGCTGCTTGTGAGTGACACAGGAGGGCTGAGCTAGACCTGAGGAGGGCTGAGCTGGACTTGAGAAGGGCTGCTTGTGAGTGACACAGGAGGGCTGAGCTGTACTTGAGGAGGGCTGCTTGTGAGTGGCACAGGAGGGCTGAGCTGGACTTGATGAGGGCTGAGCTGGACCTGAGGAGGGCTGCTGTTTGTGAGTGGCACAGGAGGGCTGAGCTGGACCTGAGGACGGCTGCTGGTGAGTGGCACAGGATGGCTGAGCTGGACCTGAGGAGGGCTGCTTGTGAGTGGCACAGGAGGGCTTAGCTGGACTTGAGGAGGGCTGCTGGTGAGTGACACAGGAGGGCTGAGCTGGACCTGAGGAGGGCTGCTTGTGAGTCACACAGGAGGGCTGAGCTGGACCTGAGGAGGGCTGCTTGTGAGTGACACAAGAGGGCTGAGCTGGACCTGAGGAGGGCTGCTTGTGAGTGACACAGGAGGGCTGAGCTGGACTTGAGGAGTGCTGCTTGTGAGTGACACAGGAGGGCTGAGCTGGACTTGAGGAGGGCTGCTTGTGAGTCACACAGGAGGGCTGAGCTGGACCTGAGGTGGGCTGAGCTGGACCTGAGGAGGGCTGCTTGTGAGTGACACAGGAGGGCTGAGCTAGACCTGAGGAGGGCTGAGCTGGACTTGAGGAGTGCTGCTTGTGAGTGACACAGGAGGGCTGAGCTAGACCTGAGGAGGGCTGAGCTGGACCTGAGGAGGGCTGCTTGTGAGTGACACAAGAGGGCTGAGCTGGACCTGAGGAGGGCTGCTTGTGAGTGACACAGGAGGGCTGAGCTGGACTTGAGGAGTGCTGCTTGTGAGTGACACAGGAGGGCTGAGCTGGACTTGAGGAGGGCTGCTTGTGAGTGACACAGGAGGGCTGAGCTAGACCTGAGGAGGGCTGAGCTGGACTTGAGGAGTGCTGCTTGTGAGTGACACAGGAGGGCTGAGCTAGACCTGAGGAGGGCTGAGCTGGACTTGAGGAAGGCTGCTTCTGTGTGGCACAGGAGGGCTGAGCTGGACTTGAGGAGTGCTGCTTGTGAGTGACACAGGAGGGCTGAGCTGGACCTGAGGAGGGCTGAGCTGGACTTGAGGAGGGCTGCTTGTGAGTGACACAGGAGGGCTGAGCTGGACTTGAGGAAGGCTGCTTAGTGGCACAGGAGGGCTGAGCTGGACTTGATGAGGGCTGAGCTGGACTTGAGAAGGGCTGCTTGTGAGTGACACAGGAGGGCTGAGCTGGACTTGATGAGGGCTGAGCTGGACTTGAGAAGGGCTGCTTGTGAGTGGCACAGGAGGGCTGAGCTGGACCTGAGGAGGGCTGCTGTTTGTGAGTGGCACCGGAGGGCTGAGCTGGACCTGAGGAGGGCTGAACTGGACTTAATGAGGGCTGCTTGTGAGTGACACAGGAGGGCTGAGCTGGACCTGAGGAGGGCTGAGCTGGACTTGATGAGGGCTGCTTGTGAGTGACACAGGAGGGCTGAGCTTGTCCTGAGGAGGGCTGCTTGTGAGTGACACAGGAGGGCTGAGCTGGACCTGAGGAGGGCTGAGCTGGACTTGAGGAGGGCTGCTTGTGAGTGACACAGGAGGGCTGAGCTAGACCTGAGGAGGGCTGAGCTAGACTTGAGAAGGGCTGCTTGTGAGTGACACAGGAGGGCTGAGCTGGACTTGAGGAAGGCTGCTTGTGAGTGGCACAGGAGGGCTGAGCTGGACGTGATGAGGGCTGAGCTGGACTTGAGAAGGGCTGCTTGAGTGGCACAGGAGGGCTGAGCTGGACCTGAGGAGGGCTGCTGTTTGTGAGTGGCACCGGAGGGCTGAGCTGGACCTGAGGAGGGCTGAACTGGACTTAATGAGGTCTGCTTGTGAGTGACACAGGAGGGCTGAGCTGGACCTGAGGAGGGCTGCTTGTGAGTGACACAGGAGGGCTGAGCTGGACCTGAGGAGGGCTGCTTGTGAGTGACACAGGAGGGCTGAGCTGGACTTGAGGAGGGCTGCTGGTGAGTGACACAGGAGGGCTGAGCTAGACCTGAGGAGGGCTGAGCTGGACTTGAGGAGTGCTGCTTGTGAGTGACACAGGAGGGCTGAGCTGGACCTGAGGAGGGCTGAGCTGGACTTGAGGAGGGCTGCTTGTGAGTGACACAGGAGGGCTGAGCTAGACCTGAGGAGGGCTGAGCTGGACTTGAGAAGGGCTGCTTGTGAGTGACACAGGAGGGCTGAGCTGTACTTGAGGAGGGCTGCTTGTGAGTGGCACAGGAGGGCTGAGCTGGACTTGATGAGGGCTGAGCTGGACCTGAGGAGGGCTGCTGTTTGTGAGTGGCACAGGAGGGCTGAGCTGGACCTGAGGACGGCTGCTGGTGAGTGGCACAGGATGGCTGAGCTGGACCTGAGGAGGGCTGCTTGTGAGTGGCACAGGAGGGCTTAGCTGGACTTGAGGAGGGCTGCTGGTGAGTGACACAGGAGGGCTGAGCTGGACCTGAGGAGGGCTGCTTGTGAGTCACACAGGAGGGCTGAGCTGGACCTGAGGAGGGCTGCTTGTGAGTGACACAGGAGGGCTGAGCTGGACCTGAGGAGGGCTGCTTGTGAGTGACACAAGAGGGCTGAGCTGGACCTGAGGAGTGCTGCTTGTGAGTGACACAGGAGGGCTGAGCTAGACCTGAGGAGGGCTGAGCTGGACTTGAGGAAGGCTGCTTCTGTGTGGCACAGGAGGGCTGAGCTGGACCTGAGGAGGGCTGCTGGTGAGTGACACAGGAGGGCTGAGCTGGACCTGAGGAGGGCTGCTTGTGAGTGACACAGGAGGGCTGAGCTGGACCTGAGGAGGGCTGCTTGTGAGTGACACAAGAGGGCTGAGCTGGACCTGAGGAGGGCTGCTTGTGAGTGACACAGGAGGGCTGAGCTGGACCTGAGGAGGGCTGAGCTAGACCTGAGGATGGCTGAGCTGGACTTGAGAAGGGCTGCTTGTGAGTGACACAGGAGGGCTGAGCTGGACTTGAGGAGGGCTGCTGGTGAGTGACACAGGAGGGCTGAGCTAGACCTGAGGAGGGCTGAGCTGGACTTGAGGAGTGCTGCTTGTGAGTGACACAGGAGGGCTGAGCTGGACCTGAGGAGGGCTGAGCTGGACTTGAGGAGGGCTGCTTGTGAGTGACACAGGAGGGCTGAGCTAGACCTGAGGAGGGCTGAGCTGGACTTGAGAAGGGCTGCTTGTGAGTGACACAGGAGGGCTGAGCTGTACTTGAGGAGGGCTGCTTGTGAGTGGCACAGGAGGGCTGAGCTGGACTTGATGAGGGCTGAGCTGGACCTGAGGAGGGCTGCTGTTTGTGAGTGGCACAGGAGGGCTGAGCTGGACCTGAGGACGGCTGCTGGTGAGTGGCACAGGATGGCTGAGCTGGACCTGAGGAGGGCTGCTTGTGAGTGGCACAGGAGGGCTTAGCTGGACTTGAGGAGGGCTGCTGGTGAGTGACACAGGAGGGCTGAGCTGGACCTGAGGAGGGCTGCTTGTGAGTCACACAGGAGGGCTGAGCTGGACCTGAGGAGGGCTGCTTGTGAGTGACACAAGAGGGCTGAGCTGGACCTGAGGAGGGCTGCTTGTGAGTGACACAGGAGGGCTGAGCTGGACTTGAGGAGTGCTGCTTGTGAGTGACACAGGAGGGCTGAGCTGGACTTGAGGAGGGCTGCTTGTGAGTCACACAGGAGGGCTGAGCTGGACCTGAGGTGGGCTGAGCTGGACCTGAGGAGGGCTGCTTGTGAGTGACACAGGAGGGCTGAGCTAGACCTGAGGAGGGCTGAGCTGGACTTGAGGAGTGCTGCTTGTGAGTGACACAGGAGGGCTGAGCTAGACCTGAGGAGGGCTGAGCTGGACCTGAGGAGGGCTGCTTGTGAGTGACACAAGAGGGCTGAGCTGGACCTGAGGAGGGCTGCTTGTGAGTGACACAGGAGGGCTGAGCTGGACTTGAGGAGTGCTGCTTGTGAGTGACACAGGAGGGCTGAGCTGGACTTGAGGAGGGCTGCTTGTGAGTGACACAGGAGGGCTGAGCTAGACCTGAGGAGGGCTGAGCTGGACTTGAGGAGTGCTGCTTGTGAGTGACACAGGAGGGCTGAGCTAGACCTGAGGAGGGCTGAGCTGGACTTGAGGAAGGCTGCTTCTGTGTGGCACAGGAGGGCTGAGCTGGACTTGAGGAGTGCTGCTTGTGAGTGACACAGGAGGGCTGAGCTGGACCTGAGGAGGGCTGAGCTGGACTTGAGGAGGGCTGCTTGTGAGTGACACAGGAGGGCTGAGCTGGACTTGAGGAAGGCTGCTTAGTGGCACAGGAGGGCTGAGCTGGACTTGATGAGGGCTGAGCTGGACTTGAGAAGGGCTGCTTGTGAGTGACACAGGAGGGCTGAGCTGGACTTGATGAGGGCTGAGCTGGACTTGAGAAGGGCTGCTTGTGAGTGGCACAGGAGGGCTGAGCTGGACCTGAGGAGGGCTGCTGTTTGTGAGTGGCACCGGAGGGCTGAGCTGGACCTGAGGAGGGCTGAACTGGACTTAATGAGGGCTGCTTGTGAGTGACACAGGAGGGCTGAGCTGGACCTGAGGAGGGCTGAGCTGGACTTGATGAGGGCTGCTTGTGAGTGACACAGGAGGGCTGAGCTTGTCCTGAGGAGGGCTGCTTGTGAGTGACACAGGAGGGCTGAGCTGGACCTGAGGAGGGCTGAGCTGGACTTGAGGAGGGCTGCTTGTGAGTGACACAGGAGGGCTGAGCTAGACCTGAGGAGGGCTGAGCTAGAATTGAGAAGGGCTGCTTGTGAGTGACACAGGAGGGCTGAGCTGGACTTGAGGAAGGCTGCTTGTGAGTGGCACAGGAGGGCTGAGCTGGACGTGATGAGGGCTGAGCTGGACTTGAGAAGGGCTGCTTGAGTGGCACAGGAGGGCTGAGCTGGACCTGAGGAGGGCTGCTGTTTGTGAGTGGCACCGGAGGGCTGAGCTGGACCTGAGGAGGGCTGAACTGGACTTAATGAGGTCTGCTTGTGAGTGACACAGGAGGGCTGAGCTGGACCTGAGGAGGGCTGCTTGTGAGTGACACAGGAGGGCTGAGCTGGACCTGAGGAGGGCTGCTTGTGAGTGACACAAGAGGGCTGAGCTGGACCTGAGGAGGGCTGCTTGTGAGTGACACAGGAGGGCTGAGCTGGACTTGAGGAGGGCTGCTTGTGAGTGACACAGGAGGGCTGAGCTGGACCTGAGGAGGGCTGCTTGTGAGTGACACAGGAGGGCTGAGCTAGACCTGAGGAGGGCTGAGCTGGACCTGAGGAGGGCTGCTTGTGAGTGACACAGGAGGGCTGAGCTAGACCTGAGGAGGGCTGAGCTGGACTTGAGGAGGGCTGCTTGTGAATGGCACAGGAGGGCTGAGCTGGACCTGAGGAGGGCTGAGCTGGATTGAGAAAGGCTGCTTGTGAGTGACACAGGAGGGCTGAGCTGGACTTGAGGAGGGCTGCTTGTGAGTGGCACAGGAGGGCTGAGCTGGACTTGATGAGGGCTGAGCTGGACCTGAGGAGGGCTGCTTGTGAGTGACACAAGAGGGCTGAGCTAGACCTGAGGAGGGCTGAGCTGGACTTGAGGAGGGCTGCTTGTGAATGGCACAGGAGGGCTGAGCTGGACTTGAGAAAGGCTGCTTGTGAGTGACACAGGAGGGCTGAGCTGGACTTGAGGAGGGCTGCTTGTGAGTGGCACAGGAGGGCTGAGCTGGACTTGATGAGGGCTGAGCTGGAATTGAGAAGGGCTGCTTGTGAGTGGCACAGGAGGGCTGAGCTGGACCTGAGGAGGGCTGAGCTGGACGTAATGAGGGCTGCTTGTGAGTGACACAGGAGGGCTGAGCTGGACCGGAGGAGGGCTGCTTGTGAGTGACACAGGAGGGCTGAGCTTGACCTGAGGAGGGCTGCTTGTGAGTGACACAAGAGGGCTGAGCTGGACCTGAGGAGGGCTGCTTGTGAGTGACACAGGAGGGCTGAGCTAGACCTGAGGAGGGCTGAGCTGGACCTGAGGAGGGCTGCTTGTGAGTGACACAAGAGGGCTGAGCTATACCTGAGGAGGGCTGAGCTGGACTTGAGGAGGGCTGCTTGTGAATGGCACAGGAGGGCTGAGCTGGACCTGAGGAGGGCTGAGCTGGACTTGAGAAGGGCTGCTTGTGAGTGACACAGGAGGGCTGAGCTGGACTTGAGGAGGGCTGCTTGTGAGTGGCACAGGAGGGCTGAGCTGGACTTGATGAGGGCTGAGCTGGACCTGAGGAGGGCTGCTTCTGAGTGACACAGGAGGGCTGAGCTAGACCTGAGGAGGGCTGCTTGTGAGTGGCACAGGAGGGCTGAGCTGGACTTGATGAGGGCTGAGCTGGACCTGAGGAGGGCTGAGCTGGACTTGAGAAGGGCTGCTTGTGAGTGACACAGGAGGGCTGAGCTGGACTTGAGGAGGGCTGCTTGTGAGTGGCACAGGAGGGCTGAGCTGGACTTGATGAGGGCTGAGCTGGACCTGAGGAGGGCTGCTTGTGAGTGACACAAGAGGGCTGAGCTAGACCTGAGGAGGGCTGAGCTGGACTTGAGGAGGGCTGCTTGTGAATGGCACAGGAGGGCTGAGCTGGACCTGAGCAGGGCTGAGCTGGACTTGAGAAGGGCTGCTTCTGTGTGGCACAAGAGGGCTGAGCTGGACCTGAGGAGGGCTGAGCTGGACTTGAGGAGGGCTGCTTGTGAGTGGCACAGGAGGGCTGAGCTAGACCTGAGGAGGGCTGCTTGTGAGTGACACAGGAGGGCTGAGCTGGACCTGAGGAGGGCTGAGCTGGACTTGAGGAGGGCTGCTTGTGAGTGACACAGGAGGGCTGAGCTAGACCTGAGGAGGGCTGAGCTGGACTTGAGAAGGGCTGCTTGTGAGTGACACAGGAGGGCTGAGCTGGACTTGAGGAGGGCTGCTTGTGAGTGGCACAGGAGGGCTGAGCTGGACTTGATGAGGGCTGAGCTGGACTTGAGGAGGGCTGCTTGTGAGTGACACAGGAGGGCTGAGCTAGACCTGAGGAGGGCTGAGCTGGACTTGAGAAGGGCTGTTTGTGAGTGGCACAGGAGGGCTGAGCTGGACCTGAGGACGGCTGCTGGTGAGTGTCACAGGAGGGCTGAGCTGGACCTGAGGAGGGCTGCTGTTTGTGAGTGGCACAGGAGGGCTGAGCTGGACCTGAGGAGGGCTGCTTGTGAGTGACACAGGAGGGCTGAGCTGGACTTGAGGAGGGCTGCTTGTGAGTGACACAGGAGGGCTGAGCAAGACCTGAGGAGGGCTGAGCTGGACTTGAGGAGTGCTGCTTGTGAGTGACACAGGAGGGCTGAGCTAGACCTGAGGAGGGCTGAGCTGGACTTGAGGAAGGCTGCTTCTGTGTGGCACAGGAGGGCTGAGCTGGACCTGAGGAGGGCTGCTTGTGAGTGACAGAGGAGGGCTGAGCTAGACCTGAGGATGGCTGAGCTGGACTTGAGGAGTGCTGCTTGTGAGTGACACAGGAGGGCTGAGCTAGACCTGAGGAGGGCTGAGCTGGACTTGAGAAGGGCTGCTTGTGAGTGACACAGGAGGGCTGAGCTGGACTTGAGGAAGGCTGCTTAGTGGCACAGGAGGGCTGAGCTGGACTTGATGAGGGCTGAGCTGGACTTGAGAAGGGCTGCTTGTGAGTGACACAGGAGGGCTGAGCTGGACTTGATGAGGGCTGAGCTGGACTTGAGAAGGGCTGCTTGTGAGTGGCACAGGAGGGCTGAGCTGGACCTGAGGAGGGCTGAACTGGACTTAATGAGGGCTGCTTGTGAGTGACACAGGAGGGCTGAGCTGGACCTGAGGAGGGCTGAGCTGGACTTGATGAGGGCTGCTTGTGAGTGACAGAGGAGGGCTGAGCTGGTCCTGAGGAGGGCTGCTTGTGAGTGACACAGGAGGGCTGAGCTGGACCTGAGAAGGGCTGCTTGTGAGTGGCACAGGAGGGCTGAGCTGGACTTGAGGAGTGCTGCTTGTGAGTGACACAGGAGGGCTGAGCTAGACCTGAGGAGGGCTGCTTGTGAGTGACACAGGAGGGCTGAGCTGGACCTGAGGAGGGCTGAGCTGGACTTGAGGAGGGCTGCTTGTGAGTGACACAGGAGGGCTGAGCTAGACCTGAGGAGGGCTGAGCTGGACTTGAGAAGGGCTGCTTGTGAGTGACACAGGAGGGCTGAGCTGGACTTGAGGAAGGCTGCTTGTGAGTGGCACAGGAGGGCTGAGCTGGACGTGATGAGGGCTGAGCTGGACCTGCGGAGGGCTGCTGTTTGTGAGTGGCACCGGAGGGCTGAGCTGGACCTGAGGAGGGCTGAACTGGACTTAATGAGGGCTGCTTGTGAGTGACACAGGAGGGCTGATCTGGACCTGAGGAGGGCTGCTTGTGAGTGACACAGGAGGGCTGAGCTGGACCTGAGGAGGGCTGCTTGTGAGTGACACAAGAGGGCTGAGCTGGACCTGAGGAGGGCTGCTTGTGAGTGACACAGGAGGGCTGAGCTGGACTTGAGGAGGGCTGCTTGTGAGTGACACAGGAGGGCTGAGCTGGACCTGAGGAGGGCTGCTTGTGAGTGACACAGGAGGGCTGAGCTAGACCTGAGGAGGGCTGAGCTGGACCTGAGGAGGGCTGCTTGTGAGTGACACAGGAGGGCTGAGCTAGACCTGAGGAGGGCTGAGCTGGACTTGAGGAGGGCTGCTTGTGAATGGCACAGGAGGGCTGAGCTGGACCTGAGGAGGGCTGAGCTGGACCTGAGGAGGGCTGCTTGTGAGTGACACAAGAGGGCTGAGCTGGACCTGAGGAGGGCTGCTTGTGAGTGACACAGGAGGGCTGAGCTGGACTTGAGGAGTGCTGCTTGTGAGTGACACAGGAGGGCTGAGCTGGACTTGAGGAGGGCTGCTTGTGAGTGACACAGGAGGGCTGAGCTGGACTTGAGGAGGGCTGCTTGTGAGTGACACAGGAGGGCTGAGCTGGACTTGAGGAGGGCTGCTTGTGAGTCACACAGGAGGGCTGAGCTGGACCTGAGGTGGGCTGAGCTGGACCTGAGGAGGGCTGCTTGTGAGTGACACAGGAGGGCTGAGCTAGACCTGAGGAGGGCTGAGCTGGACTTGAGGAGTGCTGCTTGTGAGTGACACAGGAGGGCTGAGCTAGACCTGAGGAGGGCTGAGCTGGACCTGAGGAGGGCTGCTTGTGAGTGACACAAGAGGGCTGAGCTGGACCTGAGGAGGGCTGCTTGTGAGTGACACAGGAGGGCTGAGCTGGACTTGAGGAGTGCTGCTTGTGAGTGACACAGGAGGGCTGAGCTAGACCTGAGGAGGGCTGAGCTGGACTTGAGAAGGGCTGCTTGTGAGTGACACAGGAGGGCTGAGCTGGACCTGAGAAGGGCTGCTTGTGAGTGGCACAGGAGGGCTGAGTTGGACTTGAGGAGTGCTGCTTGTGAGTGACACAGGAGGGCTGAGCTAGACCTGAGGAGGGCTGCTTGTGAGTGACACAGGTGGGCTGAGCTGGACCTGAGGAGGGCTGAGCTGGACTTGAGGAGGGCTGCTTGTGAGTGACACAGGAGGGCTGAGCTAGACCTGAGGAGGGCTGAGCTGGACTTGAGAAGGGCTGCTTGTGAGTGACACAGGAGGGCTGAGCTGGACGTGATGAGGGCTGAGCTGGACTTGAGAAGGGCTGCTTGAGTGGCACAGGAGGGCTGAGCTGGACCTGAGGAGGGCTGCTGTTTGTGAGTGGCACCGGAGGGCTGAGCTGGACCTGAGGAGGGCTGAACTGGACTTAATGAGGTCTGCTTGTGAGTGACACAGGAGGGCTGAGCTGGACCTGAGGAGGGCTGCTTGTGAGTGACACAGGAGGGCTGAGCTGGACCTGAGGAGGGCTGCTTGTGAGTGACACAAGAGGGCTGAGCTGGACCTGAGGAGGGCTGCTTGTGAGTGACACAGGAGGGCTGAGCTGGACTTGAGGAGGGCTGCTTGTGAGTGACACAGGAGGGCTGAGCTGGACCTGAGGAGGGCTGCTTGTGAGTGACACAGGAGGGCTGAGCTAGACCTGAGGAGGGCTGAGCTGGACCTGAGGAGGGCTGCTTGTGAGTGACACAGGAGGGCTGAGCTAGACCTGAGGAGGGCTGAGCTGGACTTGAGGAGGGCTGCTTGTGAATGGCACAGGAGGGCTGAGCTGGACCTGAGGAGGGCTGAGCTGGATTGAGAAAGGCTGCTTGTGAGTGACACAGGAGGGCTGAGCTGGACTTGAGGAGGGCTGCTTGTGAGTGGCACAGGAGGGCTGAGCTGGACTTGATGAGGGCTGAGCTGGACCTGAGGAGGGCTGCTTGTGAGTGACACAAGAGGGCTGAGCTAGACCTGAGGAGGGCTGAGCTGGACTTGAGGAGGGCTGCTTGTGAATGGCACAGGAGGGCTGAGCTGGACCTGAGGAGGGCTGAGCTGGACTTGAGAAAGGCTGCTTGTGAGTGACACAGGAGGGCTGAGCTGGACTTGAGGAGGGCTGCTTGTGAGTGGCACAGGAGGGCTGAGCTGGACTTGATGAGGGCTGAGCTGGAATTGAGAAGGGCTGCTTTGTGAGTGGCACAGGAGGGCTGAGCTGGACCTGAGGAGGGCTGAGCTGGACTTAATGAGGGCTGCTTGTGAGTGACACAGGAGGGCTGAGCTGGACCGGAGGAGGGCTGCTTGTGAGTGACACAGGAGGGCTGAGCTTGACCTGAGGAGGGCTGCTTGTGAGTGACACAAGAGGGCTGAGCTGGACCTGAGGAGGGCTGCTTGTGAGTGACACAGGAGGGCTGAGCTAGACCTGAGGAGGGCTGAGCTGGACCTGAGGAGGGCTGCTTGTGAGTGACACAAGAGGGCTGAGCTAGACCTGAGGAGGGCTGAGCTGGACTTGAGGAGGGCTGCTTGTGAATGGCACAGGAGGGCTGAGCTGGACCTGAGGAGGGCTGAGCTGGACTTGAGAAGGGCTGCTTGTGAGTGACACAGGAGGGCTGAGCTGGACTTGAGGAGGGCTGCTTGTGAGTGGCACAGGAGGGCTGAGCTGGACTTGATGAGGGCTGAGCTGGACCTGAGGAGGGCTGCTTCTGAGTGACACAGGAGGGCTGAGCTAGACCTGAGGAGGGCTGCTTGTGAGTGGCACAGGAGGGCTGAGCTGGACTTGATGAGGGCTGAGCTGGACCTGAGGAGGGCTGAGCTGGACTTGAGAAGGGCTGCTTGTGAGTGACACAGGAGGGCTGAGCTGGACTTGAGGAGGGCTGCTTGTGAGTGGCACAGGAGGGCTGAGCTGGACTTGATGAGGGCTGAGCTGGACCTGAGGAGGGCTGCTTGTGAGTGACACAAGAGGGCTGAGCTAGACCTGAGGAGGGCTGAGCTGGACTTGAGGAGGGCTGCTTGTGAATGGCACAGGAGGGCTGAGCTGGACCTGAGCAGGGCTGAGCTGGACTTGAGAAGGGCTGCTTCTGTGTGGCACAAGAGGGCTGAGCTGGACCTGAGGAGGGCTGAGCTGGACTTGAGGAGGGCTGCTTGTGAGTGGCACAGGAGGGCTGAGCTAGACCTGAGGAGGGCTGCTTGTGAGTGACACAGGAGGGCTGAGCTGGACCTGAGGAGGGCTGAGCTGGACTTGAGGAGGGCTGCTTGTGAGTGACACAGGAGGGCTGAGCGAGACCTGAGGAGGGCTGAGCTGGACTTGAGGAGGGCTGCTTGTGAGTGGCACAGGAGGGCTGAGCTGGACTTGATGAGGGCTGAGCTGGACCTGAGGAGGGCTGCTGTTTGTGAGTGGCACAGGAGGGCTGAGCTGGACCTGAGGACGGCTGCTGGTGAGTGTCACAGGAGGGCTGAGCTGGACCTGAGGAGGGCTGCTGTTTGTGAGTGGCACAGGAGGGCTGAGCTGGTGCTGAGGAGGGCTGCTTGTGAGTGACACAGGAGGGCTGAGCTGGACCTGAGGAGGGCTGCTTGTGAGTGACACAGGAGGGCTGAGCTGGACCTGAGGCGGGCTGCTTGTGAGTGACACAGGAGGGCTGAGCTGGACCTGAGGAGGGCTGAGCTGGACTTGATGAGGGCTGCTTGTGAGTGGCACAGGAGGGCTTAGCTGGACTTGAGGAGGGCTGCTGGTGAGTGACACAGGAGGGCTGAGCTGGACCTGAGGAGGGCTGCTTGTGAGTCACACAGGAGGGCTGAGCTGGACCTGAGGAGGGCTGCTTGTGAGTGACACAAGAGGGCTGAGCTGGACCTGAGGAGGGCTGCTTGTGAGTGACACAGGAGGGCTGAGCTGGACTTGAGGAGTGCTGCTTGTGAGTGACACAGGAGGGCTGAGCTGGACTTGAGGAGGGCTGCTTGTGAGTCACACAGGAGGGCTGAGCTGGACCTGAGGTGGGCTGAGCTGGACCTGAGGAGGGCTGCTTGAGTGACACAGGAGGGCTGAGCTAGACCTGAGGAGGGCTGCTTGTGAGTGACAGAGGAGGGCTGAGCTAGACCTGAGGATGGCTGAGCTGGACTTGAGGAGTGCTGCTTGTGAGTGACACAGGAGGGCTGAGCTAGACCTGAGGAGGGCTGAGCTGGACTTGAGAAGGGCTGCTTGTGAGTGACACAGGAGGGCTGAGCTGGACTTGAGGAAGGCTGCTTGTGAGTGGCACAGGAGGGCTGAGCTGGACTTGATGAGGGCTGAGCTGGACTTGAGAAGGGCTGCTTGTGAGTGACACGGGAGGGCTGAGCTGGACTTGAGGAAGGCTGCTTGTGAGTGGCACAGGAGGGCTGAGCTGGACTTGATGAGGGCTGAGCTGGACTTGAGAAGGGCTGCTTGTGAGTGGCACAGGAGGGCTGAGCTGGACCTGAGGAGGGCTGCTGTTTGTGAGTGACACAAGAGGGCTGAGCTGGACCTGAGGAGGGCTGCTTGTGAGTGACACAGGAGGGCTGAGCTGGACCTGAGGAGGGCTGAGCTGGACTTGATGAGGGCTGCTTGTGAGTGACACAGGAGGGCTGAGCTGGACCTGAGGAGGGCTGCTTGTGAGTGACACAGGAGGGCTGAGCTGGACCTGAGGAGGGCTGCTTGTGAGTGACACAAGAGGGCTGAGCTGGACCTGAGGAGGGCTGCTTGTGAGTGACACAGGAGGGCTGAGCTGGACCTGAGGAGGGCTGAGCTGGACTTGATGAGGGCTGCTTGTGAGTGACACAGGAGGGCTGAGCTGGTCCTGAGGAGGGCTGCTTGTGAGTGACACAGGAGGGCTGAGCTGGACCTGAGGAGGGCTGCGTGTGAGTAGCACAGGAGGGCTGAGCTGGACTTGAGGAGTGCTGCTTGTGAGTGACACAGGAGGGCTGAGCTAGACCTGAGGAGGGCTGCTTGTGAGTGACACAGGAGGGCTGAGCTGGACCTGAGGAGGGCTGAGCTGGACTTGAGGAGGGCTGCTTGTGAGTGACACAGGAGGGCTGAGCTAGACCTGAGGAGGGCTGAGCTGGACTTGAGAAGGGCTGCTTGTCAGTGACACAGGAGGGCTGAGCTGTACTTGAGGAGGGCTGCTTGTGAGTGGCACAGGAGGGCTGAGCTGGACTTGATGAGGGCTGAGCTGGACCTGAGGAGGGCTGCTGTTTGTGAGTGGCACAGGAGGGCTGAGCTGGACCTGAGGACGGCTGCTGGTGAGTGGCACAGGATGGCTGAGCTGGACCTGAGGAGGGCTGCTTGTGAGTGGCACAGGAGGGCTTAGCTGGACTTGAGGAGGGCTGCTGGTGAGTGACACAGGAGGGCTGAGCTGGACCTGAGGAGGGCTGCTTGTGAGTCACACAGGAGGGCTGAGCTGGACCTGAGGAGGGCTGCTTGTGAGTGACACAAGAGGTCTGAGCTGGACCTGAGGAGGGCTGCTTGTGAGTGACACAGGAGGGCTGAGCTGGACTTGAGGAGTGCTGCTTGTGAGTGACACAGGAGGGCTGAGCTGGACTTGAGGAGGGCTGCTTGTGAGTCACACAGGAGGGCTGAGCTGGACCTGAGGTGGGCTGAGCTGGACCTGAGGAGGGCTGCTTGTGAGTGACACAGGAGGGCTGAGCTAGACCTGAGGAGGGCTGAGCTGGACTTGAGGAGTGCTGCTTGTGAGTGACACAGGAGGGCTGAGCTAGACCTGAGGAGGGCTGAGCTAGACCTGAGGAGGGCTGAGCTGGACCTGAGGAGGGCTGCTTGTGAGTGACACAGGAGGGCTGAGCTGGACTTGAGGAGTGCTGCTTGTGAGTGACACAGGAGGGCTGAGCTAGACCTGAGGAGGGCTGCTTGTGAGTGACACAGGAGGGCTGAGCTGGACCTGAGGAGGGCTGAGCTGGACTTGAGGAGGGCTGCTTGTGAGTGACACAGGAGGGCTGAGCTAGACCTGAGGAGGGCTGAGCTGCACTTGAGAAGGGCTGCTTGTGAGTGACACAGGAGGGCTGAGCTGGACTTGAGGAGGGCTGCTTGTGAGTGGCACAGGAGGGCTGAGCTGGACTTGATGAGGGCTGAGCTGGACCTGAGGAGGGCTGCTGTTTGTGAGTGGCACAGGAGGGCTGAGCTGGACCTGAGGACGGCTGCTGGTGAGTGGCACAGGAGGGCTGAGCTGGACCTGACGAGGGCTGCTGTTTGTGAGTGGCACAGGAGGGCTGAGCTGGACTTGAGGAGTGCTGCTTGTGAGTGACACAGGAGGGCTGAGCTGGACTTGAGGAGGGCTGCTTGTGAGTCACACAGGAGGGCTGAGCTGGACCTGAGGTGGGCTGAGCTGGACCTGAGGAGGGCTGCTTGAGTGACACAGGAGGGCTGAGCTAGACCTGAGGAGGGCTGAGCTGGACTTGAGGAGTGCTGCTTGTGAGTGACACAGGAGGGCTGAGCTAGACCTGAGGAGGGCTGAGCTGGACTTGAGGAAGGCTGCTTCTGTGTGGCACAGGAGGGCTGAGCTGGACCTGAGGAGGGCTGCTTGTGAGTGACAGAGGAGGGCTGAGCTAGACCTGAGGATGGCTGAGCTGGACTTGAGGAGTGCTGCTTGTGAGTGACACAGGAGGGCTGAGCTAGACCTGAGGAGGGCTGAGCTGGACTTGAGAAGGGCTGCTTGTGAGTGACACAGGAGGGCTGAGCTGGACTTGAGGAAGGCTGCTTGTGAGTGGCACAGGAGGGCTGAGCTGGACTTGATGAGGGCTGAGCTGGACTTGAGAAGGGCTGCTTGTGAGTGACACGGGAGGGCTGAGCTGGACTTGAGGAAGGCTGCTTGTGAGTGGCACAGGAGGGCTGAGCTGGACTTGATGAGGGCTGAGCTGGACTTGAGAAGGGCTGCTTGTGAGTGGCACAGGAGGGCTGAGCTGGACCTGAGGAGGGCTGCTGTTTGTGAGTGACACAAGAGGGCTGAGCTGGACCTGAGGAGGGCTGCTTGTGAGTGACACAGGAGGGCTGAGCTGGACCTGAGGAGGGCTGAGCTGGACTTGATGAGGGCTGCTTGTGAGTGACACAGGAGGGCTGAGCTGGACCTGAGGAGGGCTGCTTGTGAGTGACACAGGAGGGCTGAGCTGGACCTGAGGAGGGCTGCTTGTGAGTGACACAAGAGGGCTGAGCTGGACCTGAGGAGGGCTGCTTGTGAGTGACACAGGAGGGCTGAGCTGGACCTGAGGAGGGCTGAGCTGGACTTGATGAGGGCTGCTTGTGAGTGACACAGGAGGGCTGAGCTGGTCCTGAGGAGGGCTGCTTGTGAGTGACACAGGAGGGCTGAGCTGGACCTGAGGAGGGCTGCTTGTGAGTGGCACAGGAGGGCTGAGCTGGACTTGAGGAGTGCTGCTTGTGAGTGACACAGGAGGGCTGAGCTAGACCTGAGGAGGGCTGCTTGTGAGTGACACAGGAGGGCTGAGCTGGACCTGAGGAGGGCTGAGCTGGACTTGAGGAGGGCTGCTTGTGAGTGACACAGGAGGGCTGAGCTAGACCTGAGGAGGGCTGAGCTGGACTTGAGAAGGGCTGCTTGTGAGTGACACAGGAGGGCTGAGCTGTACTTGAGGAGGGCTGCTTGTGAGTGGCACAGGAGGGCTGAGCTGGACTTGATGAGGGCTGAGCTGGACCTGAGGAGGGCTGCTGTTTGTGAGTGGCACAGGAGGGCTGAGCTGGACCTGAGGAGGGCTGCTTGTGAGTGACACAGGAGGGCTGAGCTGGACCTGAGGAGGGCTGCTTGTGAGTGACACAAGAGGGCTGAGCTGGACCTGAGGAGGGCTGCTTGTGAGTGACACAGGAGGGCTGAGCTGGACCTGAGGAGGGCTGAGCTGGACTTGAGGAGGGCTGCTTGTGAGTCACACAGGAGGGCTGAGCTGGACCTGAGGTGGGCTGAGCTGGACCTGAGGAGGGCTGCTTGAGTGACACAGGAGGGCTGAGCTAGACCTGAGGAGGGCTGCTTGTGAGTGACAGAGGAGGGCTGAGCTAGACCTGAGGATGGCTGAGCTGGACTTGAGGAGTGCTGCTTGTGAGTGACACAGGAGGGCTGAGCTAGACCTGAGGAGGGCTGAGCTGGACTTGAGAAGGGCTGCTTGTGAGTGACACAGGAGGGCTGAGCTGGACTTGAGGAAGGCTGCTTGTGAGTGGCACAGGAGGGCTGAGCTGGACTTGATGAGGGCTGAGCTGGACTTGAGAAGGGCTGCTTGTGAGTGACACGGGAGGGCTGAGCTGGACTTGAGGAAGGCTGCTTGTGAGTGGCACAGGAGGGCTGAGCTGGACTTGATGAGGGCTGAGCTGGACTTGAGAAGGGCTGCTTGTGAGTGGCACAGGAGGGCTGAGCTGGACCTGAGGAGGGCTGCTGTTTGTGAGTGACACAAGAGGGCTGAGCTGGACCTGAGGAGGGCTGCTTGTGAGTGACACAGGAGGGCTGAGCTGGACCTGAGGAGGGCTGAGCTGGACTTGATGAGGGCTGCTTGTGAGTGACACAGGAGGGCTGAGCTGGACCTGAGGAGGGCTGCTTGTGAGTGACACAGGAGGGCTGAGCTGGACCTGAGGAGGGCTGCTTGTGAGTGACACAAGAGGGCTGAGCTGGACCTGAGGAGGGCTGCTTGTGAGTGACACAGGAGGGCTGAGCTGGACCTGAGGAGGGCTGAGCTGGACTTGATGAGGGCTGCTTGTGAGTGACACAGGAGGGCTGAGCTGGTCCTGAGGAGGGCTGCTTGTGAGTGACACAGGAGGGCTGAGCTGGACCTGAGGAGGGCTGCGTGTGAGTAGCACAGGAGGGCTGAGCTGGACTTGAGGAGTGCTGCTTGTGAGTGACACAGGAGGGCTGAGCTAGACCTGAGGAGGGCTGCTTGTGAGTGACACAGGAGGGCTGAGCTGGACCTGAGGAGGGCTGAGCTGGACTTGAGGAGGGCTGCTTGTGAGTGACACAGGAGGGCTGAGCTAGACCTGAGGAGGGCTGAGCTGGACTTGAGAAGGGCTGCTTGTCAGTGACACAGGAGGGCTGAGCTGTACTTGAGGAGGGCTGCTTGTGAGTGGCACAGGAGGGCTGAGCTGGACTTGATGAGGGCTGAGCTGGACCTGAGGAGGGCTGCTGTTTGTGAGTGGCACAGGAGGGCTGAGCTGGACCTGAGGACGGCTGCTGGTGAGTGGCACAGGATGGCTGAGCTGGACCTGAGGAGGGCTGCTTGTGAGTGGCACAGGAGGGCTTAGCTGGACTTGAGGAGGGCTGCTGGTGAGTGACACAGGAGGGCTGAGCTGGACCTGAGGAGGGCTGCTTGTGAGTCACACAGGAGGGCTGAGCTGGACCTGAGGAGGGCTGCTTGTGAGTGACACAAGAGGTCTGAGCTGGACCTGAGGAGGGCTGCTTGTGAGTGACACAGGAGGGCTGAGCTGGACTTGAGGAGTGCTGCTTGTGAGTGACACAGGAGGGCTGAGCTGGACTTGAGGAGGGCTGCTTGTGAGTCACACAGGAGGGCTGAGCTGGACCTGAGGTGGGCTGAGCTGGACCTGAGGAGGGCTGCTTGTGAGTGACACAGGAGGGCTGAGCTAGACCTGAGGAGGGCTGAGCTGGACTTGAGGAGTGCTGCTTGTGAGTGACACAGGAGGGCTGAGCTAGACCTGAGGAGGGCTGAGCTAGACCTGAGGAGGGCTGAGCTGGACCTGAGGAGGGCTGCTTGTGAGTGACACAGGAGGGCTGAGCTGGACTTGAGGAGTGCTGCTTGTGAGTGACACAGGAGGGCTGAGCTAGACCTGAGGAGGGCTGCTTGTGAGTGACACAGGAGGGCTGAGCTGGACCTGAGGAGGGCTGAGCTGGACTTGAGGAGGGCTGCTTGTGAGTGACACAGGAGGGCTGAGCTAGACCTGAGGAGGGCTGAGCTGGACTTGAGAAGGGCTGCTTGTGAGTGACACAGGAGGGCTGAGCTGGACTTGAGGAGGGCTGCTTGTGAGTGGCACAGGAGGGCTGAGCTGGACTTGATGAGGGCTGAGCTGGACCTGAGGAGGGCTGCTGTTTGTGAGTGGCACAGGAGGGCTGAGCTGGACCTGAGGACGGCTGCTGGTGAGTGGCACAGGAGGGCTGAGCTGGACCTGACGAGGGCTGCTGTTTGTGAGTGGCACAGGAGGGCTGAGCTGGACTTGAGGAGTGCTGCTTGTGAGTGACACAGGAGGGCTGAGCTGGACTTGAGGAGGGCTGCTTGTGAGTCACACAGGAGGGCTGAGCTGGACCTGAGGTGGGCTGAGCTGGACCTGAGGAGGGCTGCTTGAGTGACACAGGAGGGCTGAGCTAGACCTGAGGAGGGCTGAGCTGGACTTGAGGAGTGCTGCTTGTGAGTGACACAGGAGGGCTGAGCTAGACCTGAGGAGGGCTGAGCTGGACTTGAGGAAGGCTGCTTCTGTGTGGCACAGGAGGGCTGAGCTGGACCTGAGGAGGGCTGCTTGTGAGTGACAGAGGAGGGCTGAGCTAGACCTGAGGATGGCTGAGCTGGACTTGAGGAGTGCTGCTTGTGAGTGACACAGGAGGGCTGAGCTAGACCTGAGGAGGGCTGAGCTGGACTTGAGAAGGGCTGCTTGTGAGTGACACAGGAGGGCTGAGCTGGACTTGAGGAAGGCTGCTTGTGAGTGGCACAGGAGGGCTGAGCTGGACTTGATGAGGGCTGAGCTGGACTTGAGAAGGGCTGCTTGTGAGTGACACGGGAGGGCTGAGCTGGACTTGAGGAAGGCTGCTTGTGAGTGGCACAGGAGGGCTGAGCTGGACTTGATGAGGGCTGAGCTGGACTTGAGAAGGGCTGCTTGTGAGTGGCACAGGAGGGCTGAGCTGGACCTGAGGAGGGCTGCTGTTTGTGAGTGACACAAGAGGGCTGAGCTGGACCTGAGGAGGGCTGCTTGTGAGTGACACAGGAGGGCTGAGCTGGACCTGAGGAGGGCTGAGCTGGACTTGATGAGGGCTGCTTGTGAGTGACACAGGAGGGCTGAGCTGGACCTGAGGAGGGCTGCTTGTGAGTGACACAGGAGGGCTGAGCTGGACCTGAGGAGGGATGCTTGTGAGTGACACAAGAGGGCTGAGCTGGACCTGAGGAGGGCTGCTTGTGAGTGACACAGGAGGGCTGAGCTGGACCTGAGGAGGGCTGAGCTGGACTTGATGAGGGCTGCTTGTGAGTGACACAGGAGGGCTGAGCTGGTCCTGAGGAGGGCTGCTTGTGAGTGACACAGGAGGGCTGAGCTGGACCTGAGGAGGGCTGCTTGTGAGTGGCACAGGAGGGCTGAGCTGGACTTGAGGAGTGCTGCTTGTGAGTGACACAGGAGGGCTGAGCTAGACCTGAGGAGGGCTGCTTGTGAGTGACACAGGAGGGCTGAGCTGGACCTGAGGAGGGCTGAGCTGGACTTGAGGAGGGCTGCTTGTGAGTGACACAGGAGGGCTGAGCTAGACCTGAGGAGGGCTGAGCTGGACTTGAGAAGGGCTGCTTGTGAGTGACACAGGAGGGCTGAGCTGTACTTGAGGGCTGCTTGTGAGTGGCACAGGAGGGCTGAGCTGGACTTGATGAGGGCTGAGCTGGACCTGAGGAGGGCTGCTGTTTGTGAGTGGCACAGGAGGGCTGAGCTGGACCTGAAGACGGCTGCTGGTGAGTGGCACAGGATGGCTGAGCTGGACCTGAGGAGGGCTGCTTGTGAGTGGCACAGGAGGGCTTAGCTGGACTTGAGGAGGGCTGCTGGTGAGTGACACAGGAGGGCTGAGCTGGACCTGAGGAAGGCTGCTTGTGAGTCACACAGGAGGGCTGAGCTGGACCTGAGGAGGGCTGCTTGTGAGTGACACAAGAGGGCTGAGCTGGACCTGAGGAGGGCTGCTTGTGAGTGACACAGGAGGGCTGAGCTGGACTTGAGGAGTGCTGCTTGTGAGTGACACAGGAGGGCTGAGCTGGACTTGAGGAGGGCTGCTTGTGAGTCACACAGGAGGGCTGAGCTGGACCTGAGGTTGGCTGAGCTGGACCTGAGGAGGGCTGCTTGTGAGTGACACAGGAGGGCTGAGCTAGACCTGAGGAGGGCTGAGCTGGACTTGAGGAGTGCTGCTTGTGAGTGACACAGGAGGGCTGAGCTAGACCTGAGGAGGGCTGAGCTGGACCTGAGGAGGGCTGCTTGTGAGTGACACAAGAGGGCTGAGCTGGACCTGAGGAGGGCTGCTTGTGAGTGACACAGGAGGGCTGAGCTGGACTTGAGGAGTGCTGCTTGTGAGTGACACAGGAGGGCTGAGCTGGACTTGAGAAGGGCTGCTTGTGAGTGACACAGGAGGGCTGAGCTAGACCTGAGGAGGGCTGAGCTGGACTTGAGGAGTGCTGCTTGTGAGTGACACAGGAGGGCTGAGCTAGACCTGAGGAGGGCTGAGCTGGACTTGAGGAAGGCTGCTTCTGTGTGGCACAGGAGGGCTGAGCTGGACCTGAGGAGGGCTGCTGGTGAGTGACACAGGAGGGCTGAGCTGGACCTGAGGAGGGCTGCTTGTGAGTGACACAGGAGGGCTGAGCTGGACCTGAGGAGGGCTGCTTGTGAGTGACACAAGAGGGCTGAGCTGGACCTGAGGAGGGCTGCTTGTGAGTGACACAGGAGGGCTGAGCTGGACCTGAGGAGGGCTGAGCTAGACCTGAGGATGGCTGAGCTGGACTTGAGAAGGGCTGCTTGTGAGTGACACAGGAGGGCTGAGCTGGACTTGAGGAGGGCTGCTGGTGAGTGACACAGGAGGGCTGAGCTGGACCTGAGGAGGGCTGCTTGTGTGTGACACAGGAGGGCTGAGCTGGACCTGAGGAGGGCTGCTTGTGAGTGACACAAGAGGGCTGAGCTGGACCTGAGGAGGGCTGCTTGTGAGTGACACAGGAGGGCTGAGCTGGACCTGAGGAGGGCTGAGCTGGACTTGATGAGGGCTGCTTGTGAGTGACACAGGAGGGCTGAGCTGGACCTGAGGAGGGCTGCTTGTGAGTGACACAGGAGGGCGGAGCTGGACCTGAGGAGGGCTGCTTGTGAGTGACACAAGAGGGCTGAGCTGGACCTGAGGAGGGCTGCTTGTGAGTGACAGGAGGGCTGAGCTGGACTTGAGGAGTGCTGCTTGTGAGTGACACAGGAGGGCTGAGCTGGACCTGAGGAGGGCTGCTTGTGAGTGACACAGGAGGGCTGAGCTGGACCTGAGGAGGGCTGCTTGTGAGTGACACAAGAGGGCTGAGCTGGACCTGAGGAGGGCTGCTTGTGAGTGACACAGGAGGGCTGAGCTGGACCTGAGGAGGGCTGAGCTGGACTTGATGAGGGCTGCTTGTGAGTGACACAGGAGGGCTGAGCTGGTCCTGAGGAGGGCTGCTTGTGAGTGACACAGGAGGGCTGAGCTGGACCTGAGGAGGGCTGCTTGTGAGTGGCACAGGAGGGCTGAGCTGGACTTGAGGAGTGCTGCTTGTGAGTGACACAGGAGGGCTGAGCTAGACCAGAGGAGGGCTGCTTGTGAGTGACACAGGAGGGCTGAGCTGGACCTGAGGAGGGCTGAGCTGGACTTGAGGAGGGCTGAGCTGGACTTGAGGAGGGCTGCTTGTGAGTGACACAGGAGGGCTGAGCTAGACCTGAGGAGGGCTGAGCTGGACTTGAGAAAGGCTGCTTGTGAGTGACACAGGAGGGCTGAGCTGGACTTGAGGAGGGCTGCTTGTGAGTGGCACAGGAGGGCTGAGCTGGACTTGATGAGGGCTGAGCTGGACCTGAGGAGGGCTGCTGTTTGTGAGTGGCACAGGAGGGCTGAGCTGGACCTGAGGATGGCTGCTGGTGAGTGGCACAGGAGGGCTGAGCTGGACCTGAGGAGGGCTGCTGTTTGTGAGTGGCACAGGAGGGCTGAGCTGGTCCTGAGGAGGGCTGCTTGTGAGTGACACAGGAGGGCTGAGCTGGACCTGAGGAGGGCTGCTTGTGAGTGGCACAGGAGGGCTTAGCTGGACTTGAGGAGGGCTGCTGGTGACTGACACAGGAGGGCTGAGCTGGACCTGAGGAGGGCGGCTTGTGAGTCACACAGGAGGGCTGAGCTGGACCTGAGGAGGGCTGCTTGTGAGTGACACAAGAGGGCTGAGCTGGACCTGAGGAGGGCTGCTTGTGAGTGACACAGGAGGGCTGAGCTAGACCTGAGGAAGGCTGCTTGTGAGTGACACAGGAGGGCTGAGCTGGACCTGAGGAGGGCTGCTTGTGAGTGACACAAGAGGGCTGAGCTGGATCTGAGGAGGGCTGCTTGTGAGTGACACAGGAGGGCTGAGCTGGACCTGAGGAGGGCTGAGCTGGACTTGATGAGGGCTGCTTGTGAGTGACACAGGAGGGCTGAGCTGGACCTGAGGAGGGCTGCTTGTGAGTGACACAGGAGGGCTGAGCTGGACCTGAGGAGGGCTGCTTGTGAGTGACACAAGAGGGCTGAGCTGGACCTGAGGCGGGCTGCTTGTGAGTGACACAGGAGGGCTGAGCTGGACCTGAGGAGGGCTGAGCTGGACTTGATGAGGGCTTCTTGTGAGTGACACAGGAGGGCTGAGCTGGTCCTGAGGAGGGCTGCTTGTGAGTGACACAGGAGGGCTGAGCTGGACCTGAGGAGGGCTGCTTGTGAGTGGCACAGGAGGGCTGAGCTGGACTTGAGGAGTGCTGCTTGTGAGTGACACAGGAGGGCTGAGCTAGACCTGAGGAGGGCTGCTTGTGAGTGACACAGGAGGGCTGAGCTGGACCTGAGGAGGGCTGAGCTGGACTTGAGGAGGGCTGCTTGTGAGTGACACAGGAGGGCTGAGCTAGACCTGAGGAGGGCTGAGCTGGACTTGAGAAGGGCTGCTTGTGAGTGACACAGGAGGGCTGAGCTGGACTTGAGGAGGGCTGCTTGTGAGTGGCACAGGAGGGCTGAGCTGGACTTGATGAGGGCTGAGCTGGACCTGAGGAGGGCTGCTGTTTGTGAGTGGCACAGGAGGTCTGAGCTGGACCTGAGGACGGCTGCTGGTGAGTTGCACAGGAGGGCTGAGCTGGACCTGACGAGGACTGCTGTTTGTGAGTGGCACAGGAGGGCTGAGCTGGTCCTGAGGAGGGCTGCTTGTGAGTGACACAGAAGGGCTGAGCTGGACCTGAGGAGGGCTGCTTGTGAGTGGCACAGGAGGGCTTAGCTGGACTTGAGGAGGGCTGCTGGTGAGTGACACAGGAGGGCTGAGCTGGACCTGAGGAGGGCTGCTTGTGAGTCACACAGGAGGGCTGAGCTGGACCTGAGGAGGGCTGCTTGTGAGTGACACAAGAGGGCTGAGCTGGACCTGAGGAGGGCTGCTTGTGAGTGACACAGGAGGGCTGAGCTGGACTTGAGGAGGGCTGCTTGTGAGTGACACAAGAGGGCTGAGCTGGACTTGAGGAGTGCTGCTTGTGAGTGACACAGGAGGGCTGAGCTGGACTTGAGGAGGGCTGCTTGTGAGTCACACAGGAGGGCTGAGCTGGACCTGAGGTGGGCTGAGCTGGACCTGAGGAGGGCTGCTTGAGTGACACAGGAGGGCTGAGCTAGACCTGAGGAGGGCTGCTTGTGAGTGACACAGGAGGGCTGAGCTGGACCTGAGGAGGGCTGCTTGTGAGTCACACAGGAGGGCTGAGCTGGACCTGAGGAGGGCTGCTTGTGAGTGACACAAGAGGGCTGAGCTGGACCTGAGGAGGGCTGCTTGTGAGTGACAAAGGAGGGCTGAGCTGGACTTGAGGAGGGCTGCTTGTGAGTGACACAAGAGGGCTGAGCTGGACTTGAGGAGTGCTGCTTGTGAGTGACACAGGAGGGCTGAGCTGGACTTGAGGAGGGCTGCTTGTGAGTCACACAGGAGGGCTGAGCTGGACCTGAGGTGGGCTGAGCTGGACCTGAGGAGGGCTGCTTGAGTGACACAGGAGGGCTGAGCTAGACCTGAGGAGGGCTGAGCTGGACTTGAGGAGTGCTGCTTGTGAGTGACACAGGAGGGCTGAGCTAGACCTGAGGAGGGCTGAGCTGGACTTGAGGAAGGCTGCTTCTGTGTGGCACAGGAGGGCTGAGCTGGACCTGAGGAGGGCTGCTTGTGGGTGACAGAGGAGGGCTGAGCTAGACCTGAGGATGGCTGAGCTGGACTTGAGGAGTGCTGCTTGTGAGTGACACAGGAGGGCTGAGCTAGACCTGAGGAGGGCTGAGCTGGACTTGAGAAGGGCTGCTTGTGAGTAACACAGGAGGGCTGAGCTGGACTTGAGGAAGGCTGCTTGTGAGTGGCACAGGAGGGCTGAGCTGGACTTGATGAGGGCTGAGCTGGACCTGAGAAGGGCTGCTTGTGAGTGACACGGGAGGGCTGAGCTGGACTTGAGGAAGGCTGCTTGTGAGTGGCACAGGAGGGCTGAGCTGGACTTGATGAGGGCTGAGCTGGACTTGATGAGGGCTGCTTGTGAGTGACACAGGAGGGCTGAGCTGGACCTGAGGAGGGCTGCTTGTGAGTGACACAGGAGGGCTGAGCTGGACCTGAGGAGGGCTGCTTGTGAGTGACACAAGAGGGCTGAGCTGGACCTGAGGAGGGCTGCTTGTGAGTGACACAGGAGGGCTGAGCTGGACCTGAGGAGGGCTGAGCTGGACTTGATGAGGGCTGCTTGTGAGTGACACAGGAGGGCTGAGCTGGTCCTGAGGAGGGCTGCTTGTGAGTGACACAGGAGGGCTGAGCTGGACCTGAGGAGGGCTGCTTGTGAGTGGCACAGGAGGGCTGAGCTGGACTTGAGGAGTGCTGCTTGTGAGTGACACAGGAGGGCTGAGCTAGACCTGAGGAGGGCTGCTTGTGAGTGACACAGGAGGGCTGAGCTGGACCTGAGGAGGGCTGAGCTGGACTTGAGGAGGGCTGCTTGTGAGTGACACAGGAGGGCTGAGCTAGACCTGAGGAGGGCTGAGCTGGACTTGAGAAGGGCTGCTTGTGAGTGACACAGGAGGGCTGAGCTGTACTTGAGGAGGGCTGCTTGTGAGTGGCACAGGAGGGCTGAGCTGGACTTGATGAGGGCTGAGCTGGACCTGAGGAGGGCTGCTGTTTGTGAGTGGCACAGGAGGGCTGAGCTGGACCTGAGGACGGCTGCTGGTGAGTGGCACAGGATGGCTGAGCTGGACCTGAGGAGGGCTGCTTGTGAGTGGCACAGGAGGGCTTAGCTGGACTTGAGGAGGGCTGCTGGTGAGTGACACAGGAGGGCTGAGCTGGACCTGAGGAGGGCTGCTTGTGAGTCACACAGGAGGGCTGAGCTGGACCTGAGGAGGGCTGCTTGTGAGTGACACAAGAGGGCTGAGCTGGACCTGAGGAGGGCTGCTTGTGAGTGACACAGGAGGGCTGAGCTGGACTTGAGGAGTGCTGCTTGTGAGTGACACAGGAGGGCTGAGCTGGACTTGAGGAGGGCTGCTTGTGAGTCACACAGGAGGGCTGAGCTGGACCTGAGGTGGGCTGAGCTGGACCTGAGGAGGGCTGCTTGTGAGTGACACAGGAGGGCTGAGCTAGACCTGAGGAGGGCTGAGCTGGACTTGAGGAGTGCTGCTTGTGAGTGACACAGGAGGGCTGAGCTAGACCTGAGGAGGGCTGAGCTGGACCTGAGGAGGGCTGCTTGTGAGTGACACAAGAGGGCTGAGCTGGACCTGAGGAGGGCTGCTTGTGAGTGACACAGGAGGGCTGAGCTGGACTTGAGGAGTGCTGCTTGTGAGTGACACAGGAGGGCTGAGCTGGACTTGAGGAGGGCTGCTTGTGAGTGACACAGGAGGGCTGAGCTAGACCTGAGGAGGGCTGAGCTGGACTTGAGGAGTGCTGCTTGTGAGTGACACAGGAGGGCTGAGCTAGACCTGAGGAGGGCTGAGCTGGACTTGAGGAAGGCTGCTTCTGTGTGGCACAGGAGGGCTGAGCTGGACCTGAGGAGGGCTGCTGGTGAGTGACACAGGAGGGCTGAGCTGGACCTGAGGAGGGCTGCTTGTGAGTGACACAGGAGGGCTGAGCTGGACCTGAGGAGGGCTGCTTGTGAGTGACACAAGAGGGCTGAGCTGGACCTGAGGAGGGCTGCTTGTGAGTGACACAGGAGGGCTGAGCTGGACCTGAGGAGGGCTGAGCTAGACCTGAGGATGGCTGAGCTGGACTTGAGAAGGGCTGCTTGTGAGTGACACAGGAGGGCTGAGCTGGACTTGAGGAGGGCTGCTGGTGAGTGACACAGGAGGGCTGAGCTAGACCTGAGGAGGGCTGAGCTGGACTTGAGGAGTGCTGCTTGTGAGTGACACAGGAGGGCTGAGCTGGACCTGAGGAGGGCTGAGCTGGACTTGAGGAGGGCTGCTTGTGAGTGACACAGGAGGGCTGAGCTAGACCTGAGGAGGGCTGAGCTGGACTTGAGAAGGGCTGCTTGTGAGTGACACAGGAGGGCTGAGCTGTACTTGAGGAGGGCTGCTTGTGAGTGGCACAGGAGGGCTGAGCTGGACTTGATGAGGGCTGAGCTGGACCTGAGGAGGGCTGCTGTTTGTGAGTGGCACAGGAGGGCTGAGCTGGACCTGAGGACGGCTGCTGGTGAGTGGCACAGGATGGCTGAGCTGGACCTGAGGAGGGCTGCTTGTGAGTGGCACAGGAGGGCTTAGCTGGACTTGAGGAGGGCTGCTGGTGAGTGACACAGGAGGGCTGAGCTGGACCTGAGGAGGGCTGCTTGTGAGTCACACAGGAGGGCTGAGCTGGACCTGAGGAGGGCTGCTTGTGAGTGACACAGGAGGGCTGAGCTGGACCTGAGGAGGGCTGCTTGTGAGTGACACAAGAGGGCTGAGCTGGACCTGAGGAGTGCTGCTTGTGAGTGACACAGGAGGGCTGAGCTAGACCTGAGGAGGGCTGAGCTGGACTTGAGGAAGGCTGCTTCTGTGTGGCACAGGAGGGCTGAGCTGGACCTGAGGAGGGCTGCTGGTGAGTGACACAGGAGGGCTGAGCTGGACCTGAGGAGGGCTGCTTGTGAGTGACACAGGAGGGCTGAGCTGGACCTGAGGAGGGCTGCTTGTGAGTGACACAAGAGGGCTGAGCTGGACCTGAGGAGGGCTGCTTGTGAGTGACACAGGAGGGCTGAGCTGGACCTGAGGAGGGCTGAGCTAGACCTGAGGATGGCTGAGCTGGACTTGAGAAGGGCTGCTTGTGAGTGACACAGGAGGGCTGAGCTGGACTTGAGGAGGGCTGCTGGTGAGTGACACAGGAGGGCTGAGCTAGACCTGAGGAGGGCTGAGCTGGACTTGAGGAGTGCTGCTTGTGAGTGACACAGGAGGGCTGAGCTGGACCTGAGGAGGGCTGAGCTGGACTTGAGGAGGGCTGCTTGTGAGTGACACAGGAGGGCTGAGCTAGACCTGAGGAGGGCTGAGCTGGACTTGAGAAGGGCTGCTTGTGAGTGACACAGGAGGGCTGAGCTGTACTTGAGGAGGGCTGCTTGTGAGTGGCACAGGAGGGCTGAGCTGGACTTGATGAGGGCTGAGCTGGACCTGAGGAGGGCTGCTGTTTGTGAGTGGCACAGGAGGGCTGAGCTGGACCTGAGGACGGCTGCTGGTGAGTGGCACAGGATGGCTGAGCTGGACCTGAGGAGGGCTGCTTGTGAGTGGCACAGGAGGGCTTAGCTGGACTTGAGGAGGGCTGCTGGTGAGTGACACAGGAGGGCTGAGCTGGACCTGAGGAGGGCTGCTTGTGAGTCACACAGGAGGGCTGAGCTGGACCTGAGGAGGGCTGCTTGTGAGTGACACAAGAGGGCTGAGCTGGACCTGAGGAGGGCTGCTTGTGAGTGACACAGGAGGGCTGAGCTGGACTTGAGGAGTGCTGCTTGTGAGTGACACAGGAGGGCTGAGCTGGACTTGAGGAGGGCTGCTTGTGAGTCACACAGGAGGGCTGAGCTGGACCTGAGGTGGGCTGAGCTGGACCTGAGGAGGGCTGCTTGTGAGTGACACAGGAGGGCTGAGCTAGACCTGAGGAGGGCTGAGCTGGACTTGAGGAGTGCTGCTTGTGAGTGACACAGGAGGGCTGAGCTAGACCTGAGGAGGGCTGAGCTGGACCTGAGGAGGGCTGCTTGTGAGTGACACAAGAGGGCTGAGCTGGACCTGAGGAGGGCTGCTTGTGAGTGACACAGGAGGGCTGAGCTGGACTTGAGGAGTGCTGCTTGTGAGTGACACAGGAGGGCTGAGCTGGACTTGAGGAGGGCTGCTTGTGAGTGACACAGGAGGGCTGAGCTAGACCTGAGGAGGGCTGAGCTGGACTTGAGGAGTGCTGCTTGTGAGTGACACAGGAGGGCTGAGCTAGACCTGAGGAGGGCTGAGCTGGACTTGAGGAAGGCTGCTTCTGTGTGGCACAGGAGGGCTGAGCTGGACTTGAGGAGTGCTGCTTGTGAGTGACACAGGAGGGCTGAGCTGGACCTGAGGAGGGCTGAGCTGGACTTGAGGAGGGCTGCTTGTGAGTGACACAGGAGGGCTGAGCTGGACTTGAGGAAGGCTGCTTAGTGGCACAGGAGGGCTGAGCTGGACTTGATGAGGGCTGAGCTGGACTTGAGAAGGGCTGCTTGTGAGTGACACAGGAGGGCTGAGCTGGACTTGATGAGGGCTGAGCTGGACTTGAGAAGGGCTGCTTGTGAGTGGCACAGGAGGGCTGAGCTGGACCTGAGGAGGGCTGCTGTTTGTGAGTGGCACCGGAGGGCTGAGCTGGACCTGAGGAGGGCTGAACTGGACTTAATGAGGGCTGCTTGTGAGTGACACAGGAGGGCTGAGCTGGACCTGAGGAGGGCTGAGCTGGACTTGATGAGGGCTGCTTGTGAGTGACACAGGAGGGCTGAGCTTGTCCTGAGGAGGGCTGCTTGTGAGTGACACAGGAGGGCTGAGCTGGACCTGAGGAGGGCTGAGCTGGACTTGAGGAGGGCTGCTTGTGAGTGACACAGGAGGGCTGAGCTAGACCTGAGGAGGGCTGAGCTAGACTTGAGAAGGGCTGCTTGTGAGTGACACAGGAGGGCTGAGCTGGACTTGAGGAAGGCTGCTTGTGAGTGGCACAGGAGGGCTGAGCTGGACGTGATGAGGGCTGAGCTGGACTTGAGAAGGGCTGCTTGAGTGGCACAGGAGGGCTGAGCTGGACCTGAGGAGGGCTGCTGTTTGTGAGTGGCACCGGAGGGCTGAGCTGGACCTGAGGAGGGCTGAACTGGACTTAATGAGGTCTGCTTGTGAGTGACACAGGAGGGCTGAGCTGGACCTGAGGAGGGCTGCTTGTGAGTGACACAGGAGGGCTGAGCTGGACCTGAGGAGGGCTGCTTGTGAGTGACACAAGAGGGCTGAGCTGGACCTGAGGAGGGCTGCTTGTGAGTGACACAGGAGGGCTGAGCTGGACTTGAGGAGGGCTGCTTGTGAGTGACACAGGAGGGCTGAGCTGGACCTGAGGAGGGCTGCTTGTGAGTGACACAGGAGGGCTGAGCTAGACCTGAGGAGGGCTGAGCTGGACCTGAGGAGGGCTGCTTGTGAGTGACACAGGAGGGCTGAGCTAGACCTGAGGAGGGCTGAGCTGGACTTGAGGAGGGCTGCTTGTGAATGGCACAGGAGGGCTGAGCTGGACCTGAGGAGGGCTGAGCTGGATTGAGAAAGGCTGCTTGTGAGTGACACAGGAGGGCTGAGCTGGACTTGAGGAGGGCTGCTTGTGAGTGGCACAGGAGGGCTGAGCTGGACTTGATGAGGGCTGAGCTGGACCTGAGGAGGGCTGCTTGTGAGTGACACAAGAGGGCTGAGCTAGACCTGAGGAGGGCTGAGCTGGACTTGAGGAGGGCTGCTTGTGAATGGCACAGGAGGGCTGAGCTGGACTTGAGAAAGGCTGCTTGTGAGTGACACAGGAGGGCTGAGCTGGACTTGAGGAGGGCTGCTTGTGAGTGGCACAGGAGGGCTGAGCTGGACTTGATGAGGGCTGAGCTGGAATTGAGAAGGGCTGCTTGTGAGTGGCACAGGAGGGCTGAGCTGGACCTGAGGAGGGCTGAGCTGGACGTAATGAGGGCTGCTTGTGAGTGACACAGGAGGGCTGAGCTGGACCGGAGGAGGGCTGCTTGTGAGTGACACAGGAGGGCTGAGCTTGACCTGAGGAGGGCTGCTTGTGAGTGACACAAGAGGGCTGAGCTGGACCTGAGGAGGGCTGCTTGTGAGTGACACAGGAGGGCTGAGCTAGACCTGAGGAGGGCTGAGCTGGACCTGAGGAGGGCTGCTTGTGAGTGACACAAGAGGGCTGAGCTATACCTGAGGAGGGCTGAGCTGGACTTGAGGAGGGCTGCTTGTGAATGGCACAGGAGGGCTGAGCTGGACCTGAGGAGGGCTGAGCTGGACTTGAGAAGGGCTGCTTGTGAGTGACACAGGAGGGCTGAGCTGGACTTGAGGAGGGCTGCTTGTGAGTGGCACAGGAGGGCTGAGCTGGACTTGATGAGGGCTGAGCTGGACCTGAGGAGGGCTGCTTCTGAGTGACACAGGAGGGCTGAGCTAGACCTGAGGAGGGCTGCTTGTGAGTGGCACAGGAGGGCTGAGCTGGACTTGATGAGGGCTGAGCTGGACCTGAGGAGGGCTGAGCTGGACTTGAGAAGGGCTGCTTGTGAGTGACACAGGAGGGCTGAGCTGGACTTGAGGAGGGCTGCTTGTGAGTGGCACAGGAGGGCTGAGCTGGACTTGATGAGGGCTGAGCTGGACCTGAGGAGGGCTGCTTGTGAGTGACACAAGAGGGCTGAGCTAGACCTGAGGAGGGCTGAGCTGGACTTGAGGAGGGCTGCTTGTGAATGGCACAGGAGGGCTGAGCTGGACCTGAGCAGGGCTGAGCTGGACTTGAGAAGGGCTGCTTCTGTGTGGCACAAGAGGGCTGAGCTGGACCTGAGGAGGGCTGAGCTGGACTTGAGGAGGGCTGCTTGTGAGTGGCACAGGAGGGCTGAGCTAGACCTGAGGAGGGCTGCTTGTGAGTGACACAGGAGGGCTGAGCTGGACCTGAGGAGGGCTGAGCTGGACTTGAGGAGGGCTGCTTGTGAGTGACACAGGAGGGCTGAGCTAGACCTGAGGAGGGCTGAGCTGGACTTGAGAAGGGCTGCTTGTGAGTGACACAGGAGGGCTGAGCTGGACTTGAGGAGGGCTGCTTGTGAGTGGCACAGGAGGGCTGAGCTGGACTTGATGAGGGCTGAGCTGGACTTGAGGAGGGCTGCTTGTGAGTGACACAGGAGGGCTGAGCTAGACCTGAGGAGGGCTGAGCTGGACTTGAGAAGGGCTGTTTGTGAGTGGCACAGGAGGGCTGAGCTGGACCTGAGGACGGCTGCTGGTGAGTGTCACAGGAGGGCTGAGCTGGACCTGAGGAGGGCTGCTGTTTGTGAGTGGCACAGGAGGGCTGAGCTGGACCTGAGGAGGGCTGCTTGTGAGTGACACAGGAGGGCTGAGCTGGACTTGAGGAGGGCTGCTTGTGAGTGACACAGGAGGGCTGAGCAAGACCTGAGGAGGGCTGAGCTGGACTTGAGGAAGGCTGCTTGTGAGTGACACAGGAGGGCTGATCTGGACCTGAGGAGGGCTGCTTGTGAGTGACACAGGAGGGCTGAGCTGGACCTGAGGAGGGCTGCTTGTGAGTGACACAAGAGGGCTGAGCTGGACCTGAGGAGGGCTGCTTGTGAGTGACACAGGAGGGCTGAGCTGGACTTGAGGAGGGCTGCTTGTGAGTGACACAGGAGGGCTGAGCTGGACCTGAGGAGGGCTGCTTGTGAGTGACACAGGAGGGCTGAGCTAGACCTGAGGAGGGCTGAGCTGGACCTGAGGAGGGCTGCTTGTGAGTGACACAGGAGGGCTGAGCTAGACCTGAGGAGGGCTGAGCTGGACTTGAGGAGGGCTGCTTGTGAATGGCACAGGAGGGCTGAGCTGGACCTGAGGAGGGCTGAGCTGGACCTGAGGAGGGCTGAGCTGGACCTGAGGAGCGCTGCTTGTGAGTGACACAAGAGGGCTGAGCTGGACCTGAGGAGGGCTGCTTGTGAGTGACACAGGAGGGCTGAGCTGGACTTGAGGAGTGCTGCTTGTGAGTGACACAGGAGGGCTGAGCTGGACTTGAGGAGGGCTGCTTGTGAGTGACACAGGAGGGCTGAGCTGGACTTGAGGAGGGCTGCTTGTGAGTGACACAGGAGGGCTGAGCTGGACTTGAGGAGGGCTGCTTGTGAGTCACACAGGAGGGCTGAGCTGGACCTGAGGTGGGCTGAGCTGGACCTGAGGAGGGCTGCTTGTGAGTGACACAGGAGGGCTGAGCTAGACCTGAGGAGGGCTGAGCTGGACTTGAGGAGTGCTGCTTGTGAGTGACACAGGAGGGCTGAGCTAGACCTGAGGAGGGCTGAGCTGGACCTGAGGAGGGCTGCTTGTGAGTGACACGAGGGCTGAGCTGGACCTGAGGAGGGCTGCTTGTGAGTGACACAGGAGGGCTGAGCTGGACTTGAGGAGTGCTGCTTGTGAGTGACACAGGAGGGCTGAGCTAGACCTGAGGAGGGCTGAGCTGGACTTGAGAAGGGCTGCTTGTGAGTGACACAGGAGGGCTGAGCTGGACCTGAGAAGGGCTGCTTGTGAGTGGCACAGGAGGGCTGAGCTGGACTTGAGGAGTGCTGCTTGTGAGTGACACAGGAGGGCTGAGCTAGACCTGAGGAGGGCTGCTTGTGAGTGACACAGGTGGGCTGAGCTGGACCTGAGGAGGGCTGAGCTGGACTTGAGGAGGGCTGCTTGTGAGTGACACAGGAGGGCTGAGCTAGACCTGAGGAGGGCTGAGCTGGACTTGAGAAGGGCTGCTTGTGAGTGACACAGGAGGGCTGAGCTGGACGTGATGAGGGCTGAGCTGGACTTGAGAAGGGCTGCTTGAGTGGCACAGGAGGGCTGAGCTGGACCTGAGGAGGGCTGCTGTTTGTGAGTGGCACCGGAGGGCTGAGCTGGACCTGAGGAGGGCTGAACTGGACTTAATGAGGTCTGCTTGTGAGTGACACAGGAGGGCTGAGCTGGACCTGAGGAGGGCTGCTTGTGAGTGACACAGGAGGGCTGAGCTGGACCTGAGGAGGGCTGCTTGTGAGTGACACAAGAGGGCTGAGCTGGACCTGAGGAGGGCTGCTTGTGAGTGACACAGGAGGGCTGAGCTGGACTTGAGGAGGGCTGCTTGTGAGTGACACAGGAGGGCTGAGCTGGACCTGAGGAGGGCTGCTTGTGAGTGACACAGGAGGGCTGAGCTAGACCTGAGGAGGGCTGAGCTGGACCTGAGGAGGGCTGCTTGTGAGTGACACAGGAGGGCTGAGCTAGACCTGAGGAGGGCTGAGCTGGACTTGAGGAGGGCTGCTTGTGAATGGCACAGGAGGGCTGAGCTGGACCTGAGGAGGGCTGAGCTGGATTGAGAAAGGCTGCTTGTGAGTGACACAGGAGGGCTGAGCTGGACTTGAGGAGGGCTGCTTGTGAGTGGCACAGGAGGGCTGAGCTGGACTTGATGAGGGCTGAGCTGGACCTGAGGAGGGCTGCTTGTGAGTGACACAAGAGGGCTGAGCTAGACCTGAGGAGGGCTGAGCTGGACTTGAGGAGGGCTGCTTGTGAATGGCACAGGAGGGCTGAGCTGGACCTGAGGAGGGCTGAGCTGGACTTGAGAAAGGCTGCTTGTGAGTGACACAGGAGGGCTGAGCTGGACTTGAGGAGGGCTGCTTGTGAGTGGCACAGGAGGGCTGAGCTGGACTTGATGAGGGCTGAGCTGGAATTGAGAAGGGCTGCTTTGTGAGTGGCACAGGAGGGCTGAGCTGGACCTGAGGAGGGCTGAGCTGGACTTAATGAGGGCTGCTTGTGAGTGACACAGGAGGGCTGAGCTGGACCGGAGGAGGGCTGCTTGTGAGTGACACAGGAGGGCTGAGCTTGACCTGAGGAGGGCTGCTTGTGAGTGACACAAGAGGGCTGAGCTGGACCTGAGGAGGGCTGCTTGTGAGTGACACAGGAGGGCTGAGCTAGACCTGAGGAGGGCTGAGCTGGACCTGAGGAGGGCTGCTTGTGAGTGACACAAGAGGGCTGAGCTAGACCTGAGGAGGGCTGAGCTGGACTTGAGGAGGGCTGCTTGTGAATGGCACAGGAGGGCTGAGCTGGACCTGAGGAGGGCTGAGCTGGACTTGAGAAGGGCTGCTTGTGAGTGACACAGGAGGGCTGAGCTGGACTTGAGGAGGGCTGCTTGTGAGTGGCACAGGAGGGCTGAGCTGGACTTGATGAGGGCTGAGCTGGACCTGAGGAGGGCTGCTTCTGAGTGACACAGGAGGGCTGAGCTAGACCTGAGGAGGGCTGCTTGTGAGTGGCACAGGAGGGCTGAGCTGGACTTGATGAGGGCTGAGCTGGACCTGAGGAGGGCTGAGCTGGACTTGAGAAGGGCTGCTTGTGAGTGACACAGGAGGGCTGAGCTGGACTTGAGGAGGGCTGCTTGTGAGTGGCACAGGAGGGCTGAGCTGGACTTGATGAGGGCTGAGCTGGACCTGAGGAGGGCTGCTTGTGAGTGACACAAGAGGGCTGAGCTAGACCTGAGGAGGGCTGAGCTGGACTTGAGGAGGGCTGCTTGTGAATGGCACAGGAGGGCTGAGCTGGACCTGAGCAGGGCTGAGCTGGACTTGAGAAGGGCTGCTTCTGTGTGGCACAAGAGGGCTGAGCTGGACCTGAGGAGGGCTGAGCTGGACTTGAGGAGGGCTGCTTGTGAGTGGCACAGGAGGGCTGAGCTAGACCTGAGGAGGGCTGCTTGTGAGTGACACAGGAGGGCTGAGCTGGACCTGAGGAGGGCTGAGCTGGACTTGAGGAGGGCTGCTTGTGAGTGACACAGGAGGGCTGAGCTAGACCTGAGGAGGGCTGAGCTGGACTTGAGGAGGGCTGCTTGTGAGTGGCACAGGAGGGCTGAGCTGGACTTGATGAGGGCTGAGCTGGACCTGAGGAGGGCTGCTGTTTGTGAGTGGCACAGGAGGGCTGAGCTGGACCTGAGGACGGCTGCTGGTGAGTGTCACAGGAGGGCTGAGCTGGACCTGAGGAGGGCTGCTGTTTGTGAGTGGCACAGGAGGGCTGAGCTGGTGCTGAGGAGGGCTGCTTGTGAGTGACACAGGAGGGCTGAGCTGGACCTGAGGAGGGCTGCTTGTGAGTGACACAGGAGGGCTGAGCTGGACTTGAGGAGGGCTGCTTGTGAGTGACACAGGAGGGCTGAGCAAGACCTGAGGAGGGCTGACCTGGACTTGAGGAGTGCTGCTTGTGAGTGACACAGGAGGGCTGAGCTAGACCTGAGGAGGGCTGAGCTGGACTTGAGGAAGGCTGCTTCTGTGTGGCACAGGAGGGCTGAGCTGGACCTGAGGAGGGCTGCTTAGTGGCACAGGAGGGCTGAGCTGGACTTGATGAGGGCTGAGCTGGACTTGAGAAGGGCTGCTTGTGAGTGACACAGGAGGGCTGAGCTGGACTTGATGAGGGCTGAGCTGGACTTGAGAAGGGCTGCTTGTGAGTGGCACAGGAGGGCTGAGCTGGACCTGAGGAGGGCTGCTGTTTGTGAGTGGCACCGGAGGGCTGAGCTGGACCTGAGGAGGGCTGAACTGGACTTAATGAGGGCTGCTTGTGAGTGACACAGGAGGGCTGAGCTGGACCTGAGGAGGGCTGAGCTGGACTTGATGAGGGCTGCTTGTGAGTGACACAGGAGGGCTGAGCTGGTCCTGAGGAGGGCTGCTTGTGAGTGACACAGGAGGGCTGAGCTGGACCTGAGAAGGGCTGCTTGTGAGTGGCACAGGAGGGCTGAGCTGGACTTGAGGACTGCTGCTTGTGAGTGACACAGGAGGGCTGAGCTAGACCTGAGGAGGGCTGCTTGTGAGTGACACAGGAGGGCTGAGCTGGACCTGAGGAGGGCTGAGCTGGACTTGAGGAGGGCTGCTTGTGAGTGACACAGGAGGGCTGAGCTAGACCTGAGGAGGGCTGAGCTGGACTTGAGAAGGGCTGCTTGTGAGTGACACAGGAGGGCTGAGCTGGACTTGAGGAAGGCTGCTTGTGAGTGGCACAGGAGGGCTGAGCTGGACGTGATGAGGGCTGAGCTGGACCTGAGGAGGGCTGCTGTTTGTGAGTGGCACCGGAGGGCTGAGCTGGACCTGAGGAGGGCTGAACTGGACTTAATGAGGGCTGCTTGTGAGTGACACAGGAGGGCTGATCTGGACCTGAGGAGGGCTGCTTGTGAGTGACACAGGAGGGCTGAGCTGGACCTGAGGAGGGCTGCTTGTGAGTGACACAAGAGGGCTGAGCTGGACCTGAGGAGGGCTGCTTGTGAGTGACACAGGAGGGCTGAGCTGGACTTGAGGAGGGCTGCTTGTGAGTGACACAGGAGGGCTGAGCTGGACCTGAGGAGGGCTGCTTGTGAGTGACACAGGAGGGCTGAGCTAGACCTGAGGAGGGCTGAGCTGGACCTGAGGAGGGCTGCTTGTGAGTGACACAGGAGGGCTGAGCTAGACCTGAGGAGGGCTGAGCTGGACTTGAGGAGGGCTGCTTGTAAATGGCACAGGAGGGCTGAGCTGGACCTGAGGAGGGCTGCTTGTGAGTGACACAGGAGGGCTGAGCTGGACCTGAGGAGGGCTGCTTGTGAGTGACACAAGAGGGCTGAGCTGGACCTGAGGAGGGCTGCTTGTGAGTGACACAGGAGGGCTGAGCTGGACCTGAGGAGGGCTGAGCTAGACCTGAGGATGGCTGAGCTGGACTTGAGAAGGGCTGCTTGTGAGTGACACAGGAGGGCTGAGCTGGACTTGAGGAGGGCTGCTGGTGAGTGACACAGGAGGGCTGAGCTAGACCTGAGGAGGGCTGAGCTGGACTTGAGGAGTGCTGCTTGTGAGTGACACAGGAGGGCTGAGCTGGACCTGAGGAGGGCTGAGCTGGACTTGAGGAGGGCTGCTTGTGAGTGACACAGGAGGGCTGAGCTAGACCTGAGGAGGGCTGAGCTGGACTTGAGAAGGGCTGCTTGTGAGTGACACAGGAGGGCTGAGCTGTACTTGAGGAGGGCTGCTTGTGAGTGGCACAGGAGGGCTGAGCTGGACTTGATGAGGGCTGAGCTGGACCTGAGGAGGGCTGCTGTTTGTGAGTGGCACAGGAGGGCTGAGCTGGACCTGAGGACGGCTGCTGGTGAGTGGCACAGGATGGCTGAGCTGGACCTGAGGAGGGCTGCTTGTGAGTGGCACAGGAGGGCTTAGCTGGACTTGAGGAGGGCTGCTGGTGAGTGACACAGGAGGGCTGAGCTGGACCTGAGGAGGGCTGCTTGTGAGTCACAGAGGAGGGCTGAGCTGGACCTGAGGAGGGCTGCTTGTGAGTGACACAGGAGGGCTGAGCTGGACCTGAGGAGGGCTGCTTGTGAGTGACACAAGAGGGCTGAGCTGGACCTGAGGAGTGCTGCTTGTGAGTGACACAGGAGGGCTGAGCTAGACCTGAGGAGGGCTGAGCTGGACTTGAGGAAGGCTGCTTCTGTGTGGCACAGGAGGGCTGAGCTGGACCTGAGGAGGGCTGCTGGTGAGTGACACAGGAGGGCTGAGCTGGACCTGAGGAGGGCTGCTTGTGAGTGACACAGGAGGGCTGAGCTGGACCTGAGGAGGGCTGCTTGTGAGTGACACAAGAGGGCTGAGCTGGACCTGAGGAGGGCTGCTTGTGAGTGACACAGGAGGGCTGAGCTGGACCTGAGGAGGGCTGAGCTAGACCTGAGGATGGCTGAGCTGGACTTGAGAAGGGCTGCTTGTGAGTGACACAGGAGGGCTGAGCTGGACTTGAGGAGGGCTGCTGGTGAGTGACACAGGAGGGCTGAGCTAGACCTGAGGAGGGCTGAGCTGGACTTGAGGAGTGCTGCTTGTGAGTGACACAGGAGGGCTGAGCTGGACCTGAGGAGGGCTGAGCTGGACTTGAGGAGGGCTGAGCTGGACTTGAGGAGGGCTGCTTGTGAGTGACACAGGAGGGCTGAGCTAGACCTGAGGAGGGCTGAGCTGGACTTGAGAAGGGCTGCTTGTGAGTGACACAGGAGGGCTGAGCTGTACTTGAGGAGGGCTGCTTGTGAGTGGCACAGGAGGGCTGAGCTGGACTTGATGAGGGCTGAGCTGGACCTGAGGAGGGCTGCTGTTTGTGAGTGGCACAGGAGGGCTGAGCTGGACCTGAGGACGGCTGCTGGTGAGTGGCACAGGATGGCTGAGCTGGACCTGAGGAGGGCTGCTTGTGAGTGGCACAGGAGGGCTTAGCTGGACTTGAGGAGGGCTGCTGGTGAGTGACACAGGAGGGCTGAGCTGGACCTGAGGAGGGCTGCTTGTGAGTCACACAGGAGGGCTGAGCTGGACCTGAGGAGGGCTGCTTGTGAGTGACACAAGAGGGCTGAGCTGGACCTGAGGAGGGCTGCTTGTGAGTGACACAGGAGGGCTGAGCTGGACTTGAGGAGTGCTGCTTGTGAGTGACACAGGAGGGCTGAGCTGGACTTGAGGAGGGCTGCTTGTGAGTCACACAGGAGGGCTGAGCTGGACCTGAGGTGGGCTGAGCTGGACCTGAGGAGGGCTGCTTGTGAGTGACACAGGAGGGCTGAGCTAGACCTGAGGAGGGCTGAGCTGGACTTGAGGAGTGCTGCTTGTGAGTGACACAGGAGGGCTGAGCTAGACCTGAGGAGGGCTGAGCTGGACCTGAGGAGGGCTGCTTGTGAGTGACACAAGAGGGCTGAGCTGGACCTGAGGAGGGCTGCTTGTGAGTGACACAGGAGGGCTGAGCTGGACTTGAGGAGTGCTGCTTGTGAGTGACACAGGAGGGCTGAGCTGGACTTGAGGAGGGCTGCTTGTGAGTGACACAGGAGGGCTGAGCTAGACCTGAGGAGGGCTGAGCTGGACTTGAGGAGTGCTGCTTGTGAGTGACACAGGAGGGCTGAGCTAGACCTGAGGAGGGCTGAGCTGGACTTGAGGAAGGCTGCTTCTGTGTGGCACAGGAGGGCTGAGCTGGACTTGAGGAGTGCTGCTTGTGAGTGACACAGGAGGGCTGAGCTGGACCTGAGGAGGGCTGAGCTGGACTTGAGGAGGGCTGCTTGTGAGTGACACAGGAGGGCTGAGCTGGACTTGAGGAAGGCTGCTTGTGAGTGACACAGGAGGGCTGAGCTGGACTTGATGAGGGCTGAGCTGGACTTGAGAAGGGCTGCTTGTGAGTGGCACAGGAGGGCTGAGCTGGACCTGAGGAGGGCTGCTGTTTGTGAGTGGCACAGGAGGGCTGAGCTGGACTTGATGAGGGCTGAGCTGGACTTGAGAAGGGCTGCTTGTGAGTGACACAGGAGGGCTGAGCTGGACTTGATGAGGGCTGAGCTGGACTTGAGAAGGGCTGCTTGTGAGTGGCACAGGAGGGCTGAGCTGGACCTGAGGAGGGCTGCTGTTTGTGAGTGGCACCGGAGGGCTGAGCTGGACCTGAGGAGGGCTGAACTGGACTTAATGAGGGCTGCTTGTGAGTGACACAGGAGGGCTGAGCTGGACCTGAGGAGGGCTGAGCTGGACTTGATGAGGGCTGCTTGTGAGTGACACAGGAGGGCTGAGCTTGTCCTGAGGAGGGCTGCTTGTGAGTGACACAGGAGGGCTGAGCTGGACCTGAGGAGGGCTGAGCTGGACTTGAGGAGGGCTGCTTGTGAGTGACACAGGAGGGCTGAGCTAGACCTGAGGAGGGCTGAGCTGGACTTGAGAAGGGCTGCTTGTGAGTGACACAGGAGGGCTGAGCTGGACTTGAGGAAGGCTGCTTGTGAGTGGCACAGGAGGGCTGAGCTGGACGTGATGAGGGCTGAGCTGGACTTGAGAAGGGCTGCTTGAGTGGCACAGGAGGGCTGAGCTGGACCTGAGGAGGGCTGCTGTTTGTGAGTGGCACCGGAGGGCTGAGCTGGACCTGAGGAGGGCTGAACTGGACTTAATGAGGTCTGCTTGTGAGTGACACAGGAGGGCTGAGCTGGACCTGAGGAGGGCTGCTTGTGAGTGACACAGGAGGGCTGAGCTGGACCTGAGGAGGGCTGCTTGTGAGTGACACAAGAGGGCTGAGCTGGACCTGAGGAGGGCTGCTTGTGAGTGACACAGGAGGGCTGAGCTGGACTTGAGGAGGGCTGCTTGTGAGTGACACAGGAGGGCTGAGCTGGACCTGAGGAGGGCTGCTTGTGAGTGACACAGGAGGGCTGAGCTAGACCTGAGGAGGGCTGAGCTGGACCTGAGGAGGGCTGCTTGTGAGTGACACAGGAGGGCTGAGCTAGACCTGAGGAGGGCTGAGCTGGACTTGAGGAGGGCTGCTTGTGAATGGCACAGGAGGGCTGAGCTGGACCTGAGGAGGGCTGAGCTGGATTGAGAAAGGCTGCTTGTGAGTGACACAGGAGGGCTGAGCTGGACTTGAGGAGGGCTGCTTGTGAGTGGCACAGGAGGGCTGAGCTGGACTTGATGAGGGCTGAGCTGGACCTGAGGAGGGCTGCTTGTGAGTGACACAAGAGGGCTGAGCTAGACCTGAGGAGGGCTGAGCTGGACTTGAGGAGGGCTGCTTGTGAATGGCACAAGAGGGCTGAGCTAGACCTGAGGAGGGCTGAGCTGGACTTGATGAGGGCTGAGCTGGACTTGAGAAGGGCTGCTTGTGAGTGGCACAGGAGGGCTGAGCTGGACCTGAGGAGGGCTGCTGTTTGTGAGTGGCACCGGAGGGCTGAGCTGGACCTGAGGAGGGCTGAACTGGACTTAATGAGGGCTGCTTGTGAGTGACACAGGAGGGCTGAGCTGGACCTGAGGAGGGCTGAGCTGGACTTGATGAGGGCTGCTTGTGAGTGACACAGGAGGGCTGAGCTTGTCCTGAGGAGGGCTGCTTGTGAGTGACACAGGAGGGCTGAGCTGGACCTGAGGAGGGCTGAGCTGGACTTGAGGAGGGCTGCTTGTGAGTGACACAGGAGGGCTGAGCTAGACCTGAGGAGGGCTGAGCTGGACTTGAGAAGGGCTGCTTGTGAGTGACACAGGAGGGCTGAGCTGGACTTGAGGAAGGCTGCTTGTGAGTGGCACAGGAGGGCTGAGCTGGACGTGATGAGGGCTGAGCTGGACTTGAGAAGGGCTGCTTGAGTGGCACAGGAGGGCTGAGCTGGACCTGAGGAGGGCTGCTGTTTGTGAATGGCACCGGAGGGCTGAGCTGGACCTGAGGAGGGCTGAACTGGACTTAATGAGGTCTGCTTGTGAGTGACACAGGAGGGCTGAGCTGGACCTGAGGAGGGCTGCTTGTGAGTGACACAGGAGGGCTGAGCTGGACCTGAGGAGGGCTGCTTGTGAGTGACACAAGAGGGCTGAGCTGGACCTGAGGAGGGCTGCTTGTGAGTGACACAGGAGGGCTGAGCTGGACTTGAGGAGGGCTGCTTGTGAGTGACACAGGAGGGCTGAGCTGGACCTGAGGAGGGCTGCTTGTGAGTGACACAGGAGGGCTGAGCTAGACCTGAGGAGGGCTGAGCTGGACCTGAGGAGGGCTGAGCTGGACTTGAGGAGGGCTGCTTGTGAATGGCACAGGAGGGCTGAGCTGGACCTGAGGAGGGCTGAGCTGGATTGAGAAAGGCTGCTTGTGAGTGACACAGGAGGGCTGAGCTGGACTTGAGGAGGGCTGCTTGTGAGTGGCACAGGAGGGCTGAGCTGGACTTGATGAGGGCTGAGCTGGACCTGAGGAGGGCTGCTTGTGAGTGACACAAGAGGGCTGAGCTAGACCTGAGGAGGGCTGAGCTGGACTTGAGGAGGGCTGCTTGTGAATGGCACAGGAGGGCTGAGCTGGACTTGAGAAAGGCTGCTTGTGAGTGACACAGGAGGGCTGAGCTGGACTTGAGGAGGGCTGCTTGTGAGTGGCACAGGAGGGCTGAGCTGGACTTGATGAGGGCTGAGCTGGAATTGAGAAGGGCTGCTTGTGAGTGGCACAGGAGGGCTGAGCTGGACCTGAGGAGGGCTGAGCTGGACGTAATGAGGGCTGCTTGTGAGTGACACAGGAGGGCTGAGCTGGACCGGAGGAGGGCTGCTTGTGAGTGACACAGGAGGGCTGAGCTTGACCTGAGGAGGGCTGCTTGTGAGTGACACAAGAGGGCTGAGCTGGACCTGAGGAGGGCTGCTTGTGAGTGACACAGGAGGGCTGAGCTAGACCTGAGGAGGGCTGAGCTGGACCTGAGGAGGGCTGCTTGTGAGTGACACAAGAGGGCTGAGCTATACCTGAGGAGGGCTGAGCTGGACTTGAGGAGGGCTGCTTGTGAATGGCACAGGAGGGCTGAGCTGGACCTGAGGAGGGCTGAGCTGGACTTGAGAAGGGCTGCTTGTGAGTGACACAGGAGGGCTGAGCTGGACTTGAGGAGGGCTGCTTGTGAGTGGCACAGGAGGGCTGAGCTGGACTTGATGAGGGCTGAGCTGGACCTGAGGAGGGCTGCTTCTGAGTGACACAGGAGGGCTGAGCTAGACCTGAGGAGGGCTGCTTGTGAGTGGCACAGGAGGGCTGAGCTGGACTTGATGAGGGCTGAGCTGGACCTGAGGAGGGCTGAGCTGGACTTGAGAAGGGCTGCTTGTGAGTGACACAGGAGGGCTGAGCTGGACTTGAGGAGGGCTGCTTGTGAGTGGCACAGGAGGGCTGAGCTGGACTTGATGAGGGCTGAGCTGGACCTGAGGAGGGCTGCTTGTGAGTGACACAAGAGGGCTGAGCTAGACCTGAGGAGGGCTGAGCTGGACTTGAGGAGGGCTGCTTGTGAATGGCACAGGAGGGCTGAGCTGGACCTGAGCAGGGCTGAGCTGGACTTGAGAAGGGCTGCTTCTGTGTGGCACAAGAGGGCTGAGCTGGACCTGAGGAGGGCTGAGCTGGACTTGAGGAGGGCTGCTTGTGAGTGGCACAGGAGGGCTGAGCTAGACCTGAGGAGGGCTGCTTGTGAGTGACACAGGAGGGCTGAGCTGGACCTGAGGAGGGCTGAGCTGGACTTGAGGAGGGCTGCTTGTGAGTGACACAGGAGGGCTGAGCTAGACCTGAGGAGGGCTGAGCTGGACTTGAGAAGGGCTGCTTGTGAGTGACACAGGAGGGCTGAGCTGGACTTGAGGAGGGCTGCTTGTGAGTGGCACAGGAGGGCTGAGCTGGACTTGATGAGGGCTGAGCTGGACCTGAGGAGGGCTGCTGTTTGTGAGTGGCACAGGAGGGCTGAGCTGGACCTGAGGACGGCTGCTGGTGAGTGTCACAGGAGGGCTGAGCTGGACCTGAGGAGGGCTGCTGTTTGTGAGTGGCACAGGAGGGCTGAGCTGGACCTGAGGAGGGCTGCTTGTGAGTGACACAGGAGGGCTGAGCTGGACTTGAGGAGGGCTGCTTGTGAGTGACACAGGAGGGCTGAGCAAGACCTGAGGAGGGCTGAGCTGGACTTGAGGAGTGCTGCTTGTGAGTGACACAGGAGGGCTGAGCTAGACCTGAGGAGGGCTGAGCTGGACTTGAGGAAGGCTGCTTCTGTGTGGCACAGGAGGGCTGAGCTGGACCTGAGGAGGGCTGCTTGTGAGTGACAGAGGAGGGCTGAGCTAGACCTGAGGATGGCTGAGCTGGACTTGAGGAGTGCTGCTTGTGAGTGACACAGGAGGGCTGAGCTAGACCTGAGGAGGGCTGAGCTGGACTTGAGAAGGACTGCTTGTGAGTGACACAGGAGGGCTGAGCTGGACTTGAGGAAGGCTGCTTAGTGGCACAGGAGGGCTGAGCTGGACTTGATGAGGGCTGAGCTGGACTTGAGAAGGGCTGCTTGTGAGTGACACAGGAGGGCTGAGCTGGACTTGATGAGGGCTGAGCTGGACTTGAGAAGGGCTGCTTGTGAGTGGCACAGGAGGGCTGAGCTGGACCTGAGGAGGGCTGCTGTTTGTGAGTGGCACCGGAGGGCTGAGCTGGACCTGAGGAGGGCTGAACTGGACTTAATGAGGGCTGCTTGTGAGTGACACAGGAGGGCTGAGCTGGACCTGAGGAGGGCTGAGCTGGACTTGATGAGGGCTGCTTGTGAGTGACAGAGGAGGGCTGAGCTGGTCCTGAGGAGGGCTGCTTGTGAGTGACACAGGAGGGCTGAGCTGGACCTGAGAAGGGCTGCTTGTGAGTGGCACAGGAGGGCTGAGCTAGACCTGAGGAGGGCTGAGCTGGACTTGAGAAGGGCTGCTTGTGAGTGACACAGGAGGGCTGAGCTGGACTTGAGGAAGGCTGCTTGTGAGTGGCACAGGAGGGCTGAGCTGGACGTGATGAGGGCTGAGCTGGACCTGCGGAGGGCTGCTGTTTGTGAGTGGCACCGGAGGGCTGAGCTGGACCTGAGGAGGGCTGAACTGGACTTAATGAGGGCTGCTTGTGAGTGACACAGGAGGGCTGATCTGGACCTGAGGAGGGCTGCTTGTGAGTGACACAGGAGGGCTGAGCTGGACCTGAGGAGGGCTGCTTGTGAGTGACACAAGAGGGCTGAGCTGGACCTGAGGAGGGCTGCTTGTGAGTGACACAGGAGGGCTGAGCTGGACTTGAGGAGGGCTGCTTGTGAGTGACACAGGAGGGCTGAGCTGGACCTGAGGAGGGCTGCTTGTGAGTGACACAGGAGGGCTGAGCTAGACCTGAGGAGGGCTGAGCTGGACCTGAGGAGGGCTGCTTGTGAGTGACACAGGAGGGCTGAGCTAGACCTGAGGAGGGCTGAGCTGGACTTGAGGAGGGCTGCTTGTGAATGGCACAGGAGGGCTGAGCTGGACCTGAGGAGGGCTGAGCTGGACCTGAGGAGGGCTGCTTGTGAGTGACACAAGAGGGCTGAGCTGGACCTGAGGAGGGCTGCTTGTGAGTGACACAGGAGGGCTGAGCTGGACTTGAGGAGTGCTGCTTGTGAGTGACACAGGAGGGCTGAGCTGGACTTGAGGAGGGCTGCTTGTGAGTGACACAGGAGGGCTGAGCTGGACTTGAGGAGGGCTGCTTGTGAGTGACACAGGAGGGCTGAGCTGGACTTGAGGAGGGCTGCTTGTGAGTCACACAGGAGGGCTGAGCTGGACCTGAGGTGGGCTGAGCTGGACCTGAGGAGGGCTGCTTGTGAGTGACACAGGAGGGCTGAGCTAGACCTGAGGAGGGCTGAGCTGGACTTGAGGAGTGCTGCTTGTGAGTGACACAGGAGGGCTGAGCTAGACCTGAGGAGGGCTGAGCTGGACCTGAGGAGGGCTGCTTGTGAGTGACACAAGAGGGCTGAGCTGGACCTGAGGAGGGCTGCTTGTGAGTGACACAGGAGGGCTGAGCTGGACTTGAGGAGTGCTGCTTGTGAGTGACACAGGAGGGCTGAGCTAGACCTGAGGAGGGCTGAGCTGGACTTGAGAAGGGCTGCTTGTGAGTGACACAGGAGGGCTGAGCTGGACCTGAGAAGGGCTGCTTGTGAGTGGCACAGGAGGGCTGAGCTGGACTTGAGGAGTGCTGCTTGTGAGTGACACAGGAGGGCTGAGCTAGACCTGAGGAGGGCTGCTTGTGAGTGACACAGGTGGGCTGAGCTGGACCTGAGGAGGGCTGAGCTGGACTTGAGGAGGGCTGCTTGTGAGTGACACAGGAGGGCTGAGCTAGACCTGAGGAGGGCTGAGCTGGACTTGAGAAGGGCTGCTTGTGAGTGACACAGGAGGGCTGAGCTGGACTTGAGGAAGGCTGCTTGTGAGTGGCACAGGAGGGCTGAGCTGGACGTGATGAGGGCTGAGCTGGACTTGAGAAGGGCTGCTTGAGTGGCACAGGAGGGCTGAGCTGGACCTGAGGAGGGCTGCTGTTTGTGAGTGGCACCGGAGGGCTGAGCTGGACCTGAGGAGGGCTGAACTGGACTTAATGAGGTCTGCTTGTGAGTGACACAGGAGGGCTGAGCTGGACCTGAGGAGGGCTGCTTGTGAGTGACACAGGAGGGCTGAGCTGGACCTGAGGAGGGCTGCTTGTGAGTGACACAAGAGGGCTGAGCTGGACCTGAGGAGGGCTGCTTGTGAGTGACACAGGAGGGCTGAGCTGGACTTGAGGAGGGCTGCTTGTGAGTGACACAGGAGGGCTGAGCTGGACCTGAGGAGGGCTGCTTGTGAGTGACACAGGAGGGCTGAGCTGGACTTGAGGAGGGCTGCTTGTGAGTGGCACAGGAGGGCTGAGCTGGACTTGAGGAGGGCTGCTTGTGAGTGGCACAGGAGGGCTGAGCTGGACTTGATGAGGGCTGAGCTGGACCTGAGGAGGGCTGCTGTTTGTGAGTGGCACAGGAGGGCTGAGCTGGACCTGAGGACGGCTGCTGGTGAGTGTCACAGGAGGGCTGAGCTGGACCTGAGGAGGGCTGCTGTTTGTGAGTGGCACAGGAGGGCTGAGCTGGTCCTGAGGAGGGCTGCTTGTGAGTGACACAGGAGGGCTGAGCTGGACCTGAGGAGGGCTGCTTGTGAGTGACACAGGAGGGCTGAGCTGGACTTGAGGAGGGCTGCTTGTGAGTGACACAGGAGGGCTGAGCAAGACCTGAGGAGGGCTGAGCTGGACTTGAGGAGTGCTGCTTGTGAGTGACACAGGAGGGCTGAGCTAGACCTGAGGAGGGCTGAGCTGGACTTGAGGAAGGCTGCTTCTGTGTGGCACAGGAGGGCTGAGCTGGACCTGAGGAGGGCTGCTTAGTGGCACAGGAGGGCTGAGCTGGACTTGATGAGGGCTGAGCTGGACTTGAGAAGGGCTGCTTGTGAGTGACACAGGAGGGCTGAGCTGGACTTGATGAGGGCTGAGCTGGACTTGAGAAGGGCTGCTTGTGAGTGGCACAGGAGGGCTGAGCTGGACCTGAGGAGGGCTGCTGTTTGTGAGTGGCACCGGAGGGCTGAGCTGGACCTGAGGAGGGCTGAACTGGACTTAATGAGGGCTGCTTGTGAGTGACACAGGAGGGCTGAGCTGGACCTGAGGAGGGCTGAGCTGGACTTGATGAGGGCTGCTTGTGAGTGACACAGGATGGCTGAGCTGGTCCTGAGGAGGGCTGCTTGTGAGTGACACAGGAGGGCTGAGCTGGACCTGAGAAGGGCTGCTTGTGAGTGGCACAGGAGGGCTGAGCTGGACTTGAGGAGTGCTGCTTGTGAGTGACACAGGAGGGCTGAGCTAGACCTGAGGAGGGCTGCTTGTGAGTGACACAGGAGGGCTGAGCTGGACCTGAGGAGGGCTGAGCTGGACTTGAGGAGGGCTGCTTGTGAGTGACACAGGAGGGCTGAGCTAGACCTGAGGAGGGCTGAGCTGGACTTGAGAAGGGCTGCTTGTGAGTGACACAGGAGGGCTGAGCTGGACTTGAGGAAGGCTGCTTGTGAGTGGCACAGGAGGGCTGAGCTGGACGTGATGAGGGCTGAGCTGGACCTGAGGAGGGCTGCTGTTTGTGAGTGGCACCGGAGGGCTGAGCTGGACCTGAGGAGGGCTGAACTGGACTTAATGAGGGCTGCTTGTGAGTGACACAGGAGGGCTGATCTGGACCTGAGGAGGGCTGCTTGTGAGTGACACAGGAGGGCTGAGCTGGACCTGAGGAGGGCTGCTTGTGAGTGACACAAGAGGGCTGAGCTGGACCTGAGGAGGGCTGCTTGTGAGTGACACAGGAGGGCTGAGCTGGACTTGAGGAGGGCTGCTTGTGAGTGACACAGGAGGGCTGAGCTGGACCTGAGGAGGGCTGCTTGTGAGTGACACAGGAGGGCTGAGCTAGACCTGAGGAGGGCTGAGCTGGACCTGAGGAGGGCTGCTTGTGAGTGACACAGGAGGGCTGAGCTAGACCTGAGGAGGGCTGAGCTGGACTTGAGGAGGGCTGCTTGTAAATGGCACAGGAGGGCTGAGCTGGACCTGAGGAGGGCTGAGCTGGACTTGAGAAAGGCTGCTTGTGAGTGACACAGGAGGGCTGAGCTGGACTTGAGGAGGGCTGCTTGTGAGTGGCACAGGAGGGCTGAGCTGGACTTGATGAGGGCTGAGCTGGACCTGAGGAGGGCTGCTTGTGAGTGACACAAGAGGGCTGAGCTAGACCTGAGGAGGGCTGAGCTGGACTTGAGGAGGGCTGCTTGTGAATGGCACAGGAGGGCTGAGCTGGACCTGAGGAGGGCTGCTTGTGAGTGGCACAGGAGGGCTGAGCTGGACTTGATGAGGGCTGAGCTGGACCTGAGGAGGGCTGCTTGTGAGTGACACAAGAGGGCTGAGCTGGACCTGAGGAGGGCTGCTTGTGAGTGACACAGGAGGGCTGAGCTGGACTTGAGTGAGGAGGGCTGCTTGTGAGTGACACAGTAGGGCTGAGCTAGACCTGAGGAGGGCTGAGCTGGACCTGAGGAGGGCTGCTTGTGAGTGACACAAGAGGGCTGAGCTAGACCTGAGGAGGGCTGAGCTGGACTTGAGGAGGGCTGCTTGTGAATGGCACAGGAGGGCTGAGCTGGACCTGAGGAGGGCTGAGCTGGACTTGAGAAGGGCTGCTTGTGAGTGACACAGGAGGGCTGAGCTGGACTTGAGGAGGGCTGCTTAGTGGCACAGGAGGGCTGAGCTGGACTTGATGAGGGCTGAGCTGGACTTGAGAATGGCTGCTTGTGAGTAGCACAGGAGGGCTGAGCTGGACCTGAGGAGGGCTGCTGGTGAGTGGCACAGGAGGGCTGAGCTGGACCTGAGGAGGGCTGCTTGTGAGTGGCACAGGAGGGCTGAGCTGGACTTGAGGAGTGCTGCTTGTGAGTGGCACAGGAGGGCTGAGCTGGACCTGAGGAGGGCTGCTGTTTCTGAGTGGCACAGGAGGGCTGAGCTAGACCTGAGGAGGGCTGAGCTGGACTTGAGGAGTGCGGCTTGTGAGTGACACAGGAGGGCTGAGCTAGACCTGAGGAGGGCTGAGCTGGACCTGAGGAGGGCTGCTGTTTGTGAGTGGCACAGGAGGGCTGAGCTAGACCTGAGGAGGGCTGAGCTGGACTTGAGGAGGGCTGCTTGTGAGTGGCACAGGAGGGCTGAGCTAGACCTGAGGAGGGCTGCTTGTGAGTGACACAGGAGGGCTGAGCTGGACCTGAGGAGGGCTGAGCTGGACTTGAGGAGGGCTGCTTGTGAGTGACACAGGAGGGCTGAGCTGGTCCTGAGGAGGGCTGCTTGTGAGTGACACAGGAGGGCTGAGCTGGACCTGAGAAGGGCTGCTTGTGAGTGGCACAGGAGGGCTGAGCTGGACTTGAGGAGTGCTGCTTGTGAGTGACACAGGAGGGCTGAGCTAGACCTGAGGAGGGCTGCTTGTGAGTGACACAGGAGGGCTGAGCTGGACCTGAGGAGGGCTGAGCTGGACTTGAGGAGGGCTGCTTGTGAGTGACACAGGATGGCTGAGCTAGACCTGAGGAGGGCTGAGCTGGACTTGAGAAGGGCTGCTTGTGAGTGGCACAGGAGGGCTGAGCTGGACGTGATGAGGGCTGAGCTGGACCTGAGGAGGGCTGCTGTTTGTGAGTGGCACCGGAGGGCTGAGCTGGAACTGAGGAGGGCTGAACTGGACTTAATGAGGGCTGCTTGTGAGTGACACAGGAGGGCTGATCTGGACCTGAGGAGGGCTGCTTGTGAGTGACACAGGAGGGCTGAGCTGGACCTGAGGAGGGCTGCTTGTGAGTGACACAAGAGGGCTGAGCTGGACCTGAGGAGGGCTGCTTGTGAGTGACACAGGAGGGCTGAGCTGGACTTGAGGAGGGCTGCTTGTGAGTGACACAGGAGGGCTGAGCTGGACCTGAGGAGGGCTGCTTGTGAGTGACACAGGAGGGCTGAGCTAGACCTGAGGAGGGCTGAGCTGGACCTGAGGAGGGCTGCTTGTGAGTGACACAGGAGGGCTGAGCTAGACCTGAGGAGGGCTGAGCTGGACTTGAGGAGGGCTGCTTGTAAATGGCACAGGAGGGCTGAGCTGGACCTGAGGAGGGCTGAGCTGGACTTGAGGAGGGCTGCTTGTGAGTGGCACAGGAGGGCTGAGCTGGACTTGATGAGGGCTGAGCTGGACCTGAGGAGGGCTGCTTGTGAGTGACACAAGAGGGCTGAGCTAGACCTGAGGAGGGCTGAGCTGGACTTGAGGAGGGCTGCTTGTGAATGGCACAGGAGGGCTGAGCTGGACCTGAGGAGGGCTGAGCTGGACTTGAGAAAGGCTGCTTGTGAGTGACACAGGAGGGCTGAGCTGGACTTGAGGAGGGCTGCTTGTGAGTGGCACAGGAGGGCTGAGCTGGACTTGATGAGGGCTGAGCTGGACCTGAGGAGGGCTGCTTGTGAGTGACACAAGAGGGCTGAGCTGGACCTGAGGAGGGCTGCTTGTGAGTGACACAGGAGGGCTGACCTGGACTTGAGGAGGGCTGCTTGTGAGTGACACAGTAGGGCTGAGCTAGACCTGAGGAGGGCTGAGCTGGACCTGAGGAGGGCTGCTTGTGAGTGACACAAGAGGGCTGAGCTAGACCTGAGGAGGGCTGAGCTGGACTTGAGGAGGGCTGCTTGTGAATGGCACAGGAGGGCTGAGCTGGACCTGAGGAGGGCTGAGCTGGACTTGAGAAGGGCTGCTTGTGAGTGACACAGGAGGGCTGAGCTGGACTTGAGGAGGGCTGCTTAGTGGCACAGGAGGGCTGAGCTGGACTTGATGAGGGCTGAGCTGGACTTGAGAAGGGCTGCTTGTGAGTAGCACAGGAGGGCTGAGCTGGACCTGAGGAGGGCTGCTGGTGAGTGGCACAGGAGGGCTGAGCTGGACCTGAGGAGGGCTGCTTGTGAGTGGCACAGGAGGGCTGAGCTGGACTTGAGGAGTGCTGCTTGTGAGTGGCACAGGAGGGCTGAGCTGGACCTGAGGAGGGCTGCTGTTTGTGAGTGGCACAGGAGGGCTGAGCTAGACCTGAGGAGGGCTGAGCTGGACTTGAGGAGTGCGGCTTGTGAGTGACACAGGAGGGCTGAGCTAGACCTGAGGAGGGCTGAGCTGGACCTGAGGAGGGCTGCTGTTTGTGAGTGGCACAGGAGGGCTGAGCTAGACCTGAGGAGGGCTGAGCTGGACTTGAGGAGGGCTGCTTGTGAGTGGCACAGGAGGGCTGAGCTAGACCTGAGGAGGGCTGCTTGTGAGTGACACAGGAGGGCTGAGCTGGACCTGAGGAGGGCTGAGCTGGACTTGAGGAGGGCTGCTTGTGAGTGACACAGGAGGGCTGAGTTAGACCTGAGGAGGGCTGAGCTGGACTTGAGAAGGGCTGCTTCTGAGTGACACAGGAGGGCTGAGCTGGACTTGAGGAGGGCTGCTTGTGAGTGGCACAGGAGGGCTGAGCTGGACTTGATGAGGGCTGAGCTGGACCTGAGGAGGGCTGCTGTTTGTGAGTGGCACAGGAGGGCTGAGCTGGTCCTGAGGAGGGCTGCTTGTGAGTGACACAGGAGGGCTGAGCTGGACCTGAGGAGGGCTGCTTGTGAGTGACACAGGAGGGCTGAGCTGGACTTGAGGAGGGCTGCTTGTGAGTGACACAGGAGGGCTGAGCAAGACCTGAGGAGGGCTGAGCTGGACTTGAGGAGTGCTGCTTGTGAGTGACACAGGAGGGCTGAGCTAGACCTGAGGAGGGCTGAGCTGGACTTGAGGAAGGCTGCTTCTGTGTGGCACAGGAGGGCTGAGCTGGACCTGAGGAGGGCTGCTTGTGAGTGACACAGGAGGGCTGAGCTGGACTTGAGGAGGGCTGCTTGTGAGTGACACAGTAGGGCTGAGCTAGACCTGAGGAGGGCTGAGCTGGACCTGAGGAGGGCTGCTTGTGAGTGACACAAGAGGGCTGAGCTAGACCTGAGGAGGGCTGAGCTGGACTTGAGGGCTGCTTGTGAATGGCACAGGAGGGCTGAGCTGGACCTGAGGAGGGCTGAGCTGGACTTGAGAAGGGCTGCTTGTGAGTGACACAGGAGGGCTGAGCTGGACTTGAGGAGGGCTGCTTAGTGGCACAGGAGGGCTGAGCTGGACTTGATGAGGGCTGAGCTGGACTTGAGAAGGGCTGCTTGTGAGTAGCACAGGAGGGCTGAGCTGGACCTGAGGAGGGCTGCTGGTGAGTGGCACAGGAGGGCTGAGCTGGACCTGAGGAGGGCTGCTTGTGAGTGGCACAGGAGGGCTGAGCTGGACTTGAGGAGTGCTGCTTGTGAGTGGCACAGGAGGGCTGAGCTGGACCTGAGGAGGGCTGCTGTTTGTGAGTGGCACAGGAGGGCTGAGCTAGACCTGAGGAGGGCTGAGCTGGACTTGAGGAGTGCGGCTTGTGAGTGACACAGGAGGGCTGAGCTAGACCTGAGGAGGGCTGAGCTGGACCTGAGGAGGGCTGAGCTGGACTTGAGGAGGGCTGCTTGTGAGTGGCACAGGAGGGCTGAGCTAGACCTGAGGAGGGCTGAGCTGGACTTGAGGAGGGCTGCTTGTGAGTGGCACAGGAGGGCTGAGCTAGACCTGAGGAGGACTGCTTGTGAGTGACACAGGAGGGCTGAGCTGGACCTGAGGAGGGCTGAGCTGGACTTGAGGAGGGCTGCTTGTGAGTGACACAGGAGGGCTGAGCTAGACCTGAGGAGGGCTGAGCTGGACTTGAGGAAGGCTGCTTCTGTGTGGCACAGGAGGGCTGAGCTGGACCTGAGGAGGGCTGCTTGTGAGTGACAGAGGAGGGCTGAGCTAGACCTGAGGATGGCTGAGCTGGACTTGAGGAGTGCTGCTTGTGAGTGACACAGGAGGGCTGAGCTAGACCTGAGGAGGGCTGAGCTGGACTTGAGAAGGGCTGCTTGTGAGTGACACAGGAGGGCTGAGCTTGACTTGAGGAAGGCTGCTTAGTGGCACAGGAGGGCTGAGCTGGACTTGATGAGGGCTGAGCTGGACTTGAGAAGGGCTGCTTGTGAGTGACACAGGAGGGCTGAGCTGGACTTGATGAGGGCTGAGCTGGACTTGAGAAGGGCTGCTTGTGAGTGGCACAGGAGGGCTGAGCTGGACCTGAGGAGGGCTGATGTTTGTGAGTGGCACCGGAGGGCTGAGCTGGACCTGAGGAGGGCTGAACTGGACTTAATGAGGGCTGCTTGTGAGTGACACAGGAGGGCTGAGCTGGACCTGAGGAGGGCTGAGCTGGACTTGATGAGGGCTGCTTGTGAGTGACACAGGAGGGCTGAGCTGGTCCTGAGGAGGGCTGCTTGTGAGTGACACAGGAGGGCTGAGCTGGACCTGAGAAGGGCTGCTTGTGAGTGGCACAGGAGGGCTGAGCTGGACCTGAGGAGGGCTGAGCTGGACTTGAGGAGGGCTGCTTGTGAGTGACACAGGAGGGCTGAGCTAGACCTGAGGAGGGCTGAGCTGGACTTGAGAAGGGCTGCTTGTGAGTGACACAGGAGGGCTGAGCTGGACTTGAGGAAGGCTGCTTGTGAGTGGCACAGGAGGGCTGAGCTGGACGTGATGAGGGCTGAGCTGGACCTGAGGAGGGCTGCTGTTTGTGAGTGGCACCGGAGGGCTGAGCTGGACCTGAGGAGGGCTGAACTGGACTTAATGAGGGCTGCTTGTGAGTGACACAGGAGGGCTGATCTGGACCTGAGGAGGGCTGCTTGTGAGTGACACAGGAGGGCTGAGCTGGACCTGAGGAGGGCTGCTTGTGAGTGACACAAGAGGGCTGAGCTGGACCTGAGGAGGGCTGCTTGTGAGTGACACAGGAGGGCTGAGCTGGACTTGAGGAGGGCTGCTTGTGAGTGACACAGGAGGGCTGAGCTGGACCTGAGGAGGGCTGCTTGTGAGTGACACAGGAGGGCTGAGCTAGACCTGAGGAGGGCTGAGCTGGACCTGAGGAGGGCTGCTTGTGAGTGACACAGGAGGGCTGAGCTAGACCTGAGGAGGGCTGAGCTGGACTTGAGGAGGGCTGCTTGTGAATGGCACAGGAGGGCTGAGCTGGACCTGAGGAGGGCTGAGCTGGACTTGAGAAAGGCTGCTTGTGAGTGACACAGGAGGGCTGAGCTGGACTTGAGGAGGGCTGCTTGTGAGTGGCACAGGAGGGCTGAGCTGGACTTGATGAGGGCTGAGCTGGACCTGAGGAGGGCTGCTTGTGAGTGACACAAGAGGGCTGAGCTAGACCTGAGGAGGGCTGAGCTGGACTTGAGGAGGGCTGCTTGTGAATGGCACAGGAGGGCTGAGCTGGACCTGAGGAGGGCTGAGCTGGACCTGAGGAGGGCTGCTTGTGAGTGACACAAGAGGGCTGAGCTGGACCTGAGGAGGGCTGCTGTTTGTGAGTGGCACCGGAGGGCTGAGCTGGACCTGAGGAGGGCTGAACTGGACTTAATGAGGGCTGCTTGTGAGTGACACAGGAGGGCTGAGCTGGACCTGAGGAGGGCTGAGCTGGACTTGATGAGGGCTGCTTGTGAGTGACACAGGAGGGCTGAGCTGGTCCTGAGGAGGGCTGCTTGTGAGTGACACAGGAGGGCTGAGCTGGACCTGAGAAGGGCTGCTTGTGAGTGGCACAGGAGGGCTGAGCTGGACCTGAGGAGGGCTGAGCTGGACTTGAGGAGGGCTGCTTGTGAGTGACACAGGAGGGCTGAGCTAGACCTGAGGAGGGCTGAGCTGGACTTGAGAAGGGCTGCTTGTGAGTGACACAGGAGGGCTGAGCTGGACTTGAGGAAGGCTGCTTGTGAGTGGCACAGGAGGGCTGAGCTGGACGTGATGAGGGCTGAGCTGGACCTGAGGAGGGCTGCTGTTTGTGAGTGGCACCGGAGGGCTGAGCTGGACCTGAGGAGGGCTGAACTGGACTTAATGAGGGCTGCTTGTGAGTGACACAGGAGGGCTGATCTGGACCTGAGGAGGGCTGCTTGTGAGTGACACAGGAGGGCTGAGCTGGACCTGAGGAGGGCTGCTTGTGAGTGACACAGGAGGGCTGAGCTGGACCTGAGGAGGGCTGCTTGTGAGTGACACAGGAGGGCTGAGCTAGACCTGAGGAGGGCTGAGCTGGACCTGAGGAGGGCTGCTTGTGAGTGACACAGGAGGGCTGAGCTAGACCTGAGGAGGGCTGAGCTGGACTTGAGGAGGGCTGCTTGTGAATGGCACAGGAGGGCTGAGCTGGACCTGAGGAGGGCTGAGCTGGACTTGAGAAAGGCTTCTTCTGCGTTTGGGTAGGATCTTCATTGTTCCACATCCCCAGGCTCGGGGCCGAGGGGCTATCCTTTTACCACCCCGAGCCCGGGGAGGGTTCACCCGGACTATATTTCGGGGCACACCTCCAGTAGCCACGTCACCGTGTCATCATCCAGAACCGACAGACCATGCATCCCACTGGGTGCCCGATAAATCGGGCAGTCCAGGATGACATGGTCTGCGGTTTGTTCCTCCGCGCCACACTCGCAGGCTGCGCAAGAAGCCAAGCCCCATCTGTGCATCGATGAGCGGAAGCGCCCAACGCCGGTCCGGAGGCGGTTAAGCCTCACCCATGCCAGTCTAGGCAGGTCCACCCCAATAGGGGGAAAACCGACGTCTGGGATGAAGCCACGGAGTCTAGAGGTGTTCTCCTCCCACTCCGTGCTCCAGATGTAATCCGCCCACCGTGCCGCACTGATGTTAAGATCACTGCATTGCTGCAGGAATTCCTGTGCGGCAGGCACAAATGGGTGTCTCGACTTAAGGCGCCGGGGAGGCTCAGCAATTACAGTGAGCCTTTCGTGGAGCAGATGGTTTGGCTCCACGGCCCGGCACGCGAGACGTGCTGTGGCTCCCGCGCGGCGAAGCCCAGCGGGCTGGATGCCTGCAAGAATGGAAAGATTGTCCACGGGAGTGGGACGCAGGCATCCTGTCACGATGCGCAAGGCTTCGTTAATGGGCGTATCGATGAGGCGGGTGTGGGCACTGCGACACCATACCGGTGCGCAGTACTCACTAGTCGAGTAAACAAGGGCCAGGGCTGCCGTACGCAATGTTTTTGCGTCGGCGCCCCAGCCTGACCCGACAAGTCGCCTCATCAATGCCACACGAGATGTTAACTTCTTGCGCAGTGACTCAAGGTGTCGGCGAAACGTGAGCGACCTGTCCAATGTCACACCGAGGTAAATTGGCTCAGCGCAGCATGGCAGGGGTGTTCCGCCAATATATATTCTGAGCTCACGTTTAGCCTCCCTGTTGTTAAGATGGAAGGCCGCCGACACCGTCTTTGCCTCGCTGAGCTTCAACCTCCATTTCCGGAGGTATGCCACTAGTGTCTGCATGTCCTGGCTCAAAGTCCCCTCCAATGACTGCCAGTCTCCAGCGGAGTACACCAATGCGAGGTCATCCGCATAGGCATACTTCCGCGAGACTGTATCAGGCAAGTCATAGGTGTAGATATTATAGAGGAGGGGGGCCAGGACAGATCCCTGGGGGACGCCGTTCTTGAGGCGTCGTAACCTGCTTTGCTGTCCGCTACCGGTGGTGAGGTTAAAGCTGCGATTTCGGACAAGCTCCAGGATCATACTGACCATGTGCCTGTCCGGCAGCAAGCGGAGCAGCTTGCAGGTGAGGCCGCGGTGCCATACGGTATCATAGGCAGCCGTCAGATCGACAAAAACGGCTCCGGCCTTCTTCTTAAACGAAAAGCTGTCCTCGATGTCTTGAGTCATCAAAGTGACTTGGTCTACGGTCGATCTCCCGCGTCGGAACCCGGCCTGCTCCCGAGGGAGCAGCGGGTCGACGATCGGTTCGACGCGGGCGTAGATAAGACGCTCGAGGATCTTGAAGGGGATGCAGAGCAAGGAGATGGGACGGTAGCTCTTAGGATCCCCTTCAGGCTTATTCGGTTTAGGGATCGCGACAACTAGGGCTCTTCTCCAGATTTTGGGGATCTTGAGTTGGCGCAAGCAGGAAGAGAGGAAAGCTCTTAACCAGGACTTCAGGGCAGGTGCGGCATGGAGTATAAGCTCCGGGCAGATGGAATCAGGGCCCGGAGCTTTTCCTGGCTTTAGGTGCTGGAGGGCGGCAGCGAACTCCTCCGGTGTAAATTCACCGGAGATGTTATCGCTGCTAGATGTTGGGGCCCTCCAGAGGTCAGACACTTCTTTTGACACGAGTCGTGATGACTCGCGGTCTTTACCCTCGTATACCCCATTTTTCACAAATTGTGATGCGATTTTATTTGCAGAAATGGGGCAGTGACGAGGGGAGTGTCTTGACCTGCCAGTGAGGTTGTTCAGGATACTCCATGCCTTGCGGCTGGAGTGCGAGAAGTCGATGGAATTGACAGCCTCCTCCCAGCGCTCTTGTCTCCTCCGGCCGAGTCTTGACAACAGGGCTGTAGCAGCCCTGTTTGACTCGGTACCGGCAGGAGCTCGAAGGAAAACGTGGTAGAGGTTCTCGCACTCCGCATCCCAGCACGGTTTGTAGCTATTGCGACGTCCGCGTGGGATGGATTTCTTGGCCGCTTTCACTAACATGCCGCAGAAGTCCCGATATGCCTCATCCACGTTGTTGGTATTAGGCGATGGGAGACGCCACGTGGATTTGTTAGTGAGGAGGCGGAAGCGTTTCCAATTGGCCTTACGGAAATTCCATCGCTTCACCGGCTCACTCGGGATAGAGTCCACGAGTTTAGGCACGGTTATCAGCGATGGTCGATGTTGGGACCGCGGGAACTTTCCGAGCACACGTCTGTCCGGGAGCCGGTTGTCTGCACCGACACTCGCAAATGCCACGTCAGGATTCGTCCCAGTGTTCCAGCGACCGGAGAGAAAACTGGCTGCACCCTTTGGATCGTATAACAGGGCCAGGCAGTTATTAGCTGCCCAAGCAGCCAGGTTCTCTCCGTTGAGTGTGTTGGTATTATACCCCCAGTCTTCATGCTGACAGTTAAAGTCGCCAGCATAGAGACAGGGGTGGGGGAACACCGGGACAGACACCGGCGTGAATCGCGAGGGGGGAGGCTTGTAGACGTTTACGATTTTAAAACCGGCAACGTCCACGCACAACCACTCAATCTCCGAGCCAGCCGGAGATTGATCGGCGAGAGTCCAGCTCAGCCTTTCATGTACAAACGTGGCAAGGCCGTGTTTCCTGCTTAGGATAGACCCAGCTAGTGTGAAATTTGGTAATACTAGCTTGTCTGCTGAAACGCAGTGGGTCTCCTGGAGGAGGATGACGAGGGCCTTGGTGGTATAGGCCAGCTGCTCGATGACGCTGATCTTGTTGGAGGTGAGTCCTTCGGTGTTCAGCTGCAGTATTCTGGGTTGGAGGCCAGCGGAGTAAGCACCACCGGCTCTCCTCCCCGACTGCAGCCGAGCACCAGCCCGGGTGAGGGCCCTTGATTGGCAAATTTTGTTTCGCTTATGACTGCGATTGGCAGTCATAAGTTACTGACGGGGGACACCACGAGAAGGTGTTTGCCATGTCCCCATGAGAAAGGCTGCTTGTGAGTGACACAGGAGGGCTGAGCTGGACTTGAGGAGGGCTGCTTGTGAGTGGCACAGGAGGGCTGAGCTGGACTTGATGAGGGCTGAGCTGGACCTGAGGAGGGCTGCTTGTGAGTGACACAAGAGGGCTGAGCTAGACCTGAGGAGGGCTGAGCTGGACTTGAGGAGGGCTGCTTGTGAATGGCACAGGAGGGCTGAGCTGGACCTGAGGAGGGCTGAGCTGGACTTGAGAAAGGCTGCTTGTGAGTGACACAGGAGGGCTGAGCTGGACTTGAGGAGGGCTGCTTGTGAGTGGCACAGGAGGGCTGAGCTGGACTTGATGAGGGCTGAGCTGGACCTGAGGAGGGCTGCTTGTGAGTGACACAAGAGGGCTGAGCTGGACCTGAGGAGGGCTGCTTGTGAGTGACACAGGAGGGCTGAGCTGGACTTGAGGAGGGCTGCTTGTGAGTGACACAGTAGGGCTGAGCTAGACCTGAGGACGGCTGAGCTGGACCTGAGGAGGGCTGCTTGTGAGTGACACAAGAGGGCTGAGCTAGACCTGAGGAGGGCTGAGCTGGACTTGAGGAGGGCTGCTTGTGAATGGCACAGGAGGGCTGAGCTGGACCTGAGGAGGGCTGAGCTGGACTTGAGAAGGGCTGCTTGTGAGTGACACAGGAGGGCTGAGCTGGACTTGAGGAGGGCTGCTTAGTGGCACAGGAGGGCTGAGCTGGACTTGATGAGGGCTGAGCTGGACTTGAGAAGGGCTGCTTGTGAGTAGCACAGGAGGGCTGAGCTGGACCTGAGGAGGGCTGCTGGTGAGTGGCACAGGAGGGCTGAGCTGGACCTGAGGAGGGCTGCTTGTGAGTGGCACAGGAGGGCTGAGCTGGACTTGAGGAGTGCTGCTTGTGAGTGGCACAGGAGGGCTGAGCTGGACCTGAGGAGGGCTGCTGTTTGTGAGTGGCACAGGAGGGCTGAGCTAGACCTGAGGAGGGCTGAGCTGGACTTGAGGAGTGCGGCTTGTGAGTGACACAGGAGGGCTGAGCTAGACCTGAGGAGGGCTGAGCTAGACCTGAGGAGGGCTGAGCTGGACCTGAGGAGGGCTGCTGTTTGTGAGTGGCACAGGAGGGCTGAGCTAGACCTGAGGAGGGCTGAGCTGGACTTGAGGAGGGCTGCTTGTGAGTGGCACATTAGGGCTGAGCTAGACCTGAGGAGGGCTGCTTGTGAGTGACACAGGAGGGCTGAGCTGGACCTGAGGAGGGCTGAGCTGGACTTGAGGAGGGCTGCTTGTGAGTGACACAGGAGGGCTGAGCTAGACCTGAGGAGGGCTGAGCTGGACTTGAGAAGGGCTGCTTCTGAGTGACACAGGAGGGCTGAGCTGGACTTGAGGAGGGCTGCTTGTGAGTGGCACAGGAGGGCTGAGCTGGACTTGATGAGGGCTGAGCTGGACCTGAGGAGGGCTGCTGTTTGTGAGTGGCACAGGAGGGCTGAGCTGGACCTGAGGACGGCTGCTGGTGAGTGGCACAGGAGGGCTGAGCTGGACCTGAGGAGGGCTGCTGTTTGTGAGTGGCACAGGAGGGCTGAGCTGGTCCTGAGGAGGGCTGCTTGTGAGTGACACAGGAGGGCTGAGCTGGACCTGAGGAGGGCTGCTTGTGAGTGACACAGGAGGGCTGAGCTGGACTTGAGGAGGGCTGCTTGTGAGTGACACAGGAGGGCTGAGCAAGACCTGAGGAGGGCTGAGCTGGACTTGAGGAGTGCTGCTTGTGAGTGACACAGGAGGGCTGAGCTAGACCTGAGGAGGGCTGAGCTGGACTTGAGGAAGGCTGCTTCTGTGTGGCACAGGAGGGCTGAGCTGGACCTGAGGAGGGCTGCTTGTGAGTGACAGAGGAGGGCTGAGCTAGACCTGAGGATGGCTGAGCTGGACTTGAGAAGGGCTGCTTGTGAGTGACACAGGAGGGCTGAGCTGGACTTGAGGAAGGCTGCTTAGTGGCACAGGAGGGCTGAGCTGGACTTGATGAGGGCTGAGCTGGACTTGAGAAGGGCTGCTTGTGAGTGACACAGGAGGGCTGAGCTGGACTTGATGAGGGCTGAGCTGGACTTGAGAAGGGCTGCTTGTGAGTGGCACAGGAGGGCTGAGCTGGACCTGAGGAGGGCTGAACTGGACTTAATGAGGGCTGCTTGTGAGTGACACAGGAGGGCTGAGCTGGACCTGAGGAGGGCTGAGCTGGACTTGATGAGGGCTGCTTGTGAGTGACACAGGAGGGCTGAGCTGGTCCTGAGGAGGGCTGCTTGTGAGTGACACAGGAGGGCTGAGCTGGACCTGAGAAGGGCTGCTTGTGAGTGGCACAGGAGGGCTGAGCTGGACTTGAGGAGTGCTGCTTGTGAGTGACACAGGAGGGCTGAGCTAGACCTGAGGAGGGCTTCTTGTGAGTGACACAGGAGGGCTGAGCTGGACCTGAGGAGGGCTGAGCTGGACTTGAGGAGGGCTGCTTGTGAGTGACACAGGAGGGCTGAGCTAGACCTGAGGAGGGCTGAGCTGGACTTGAGAAGGGCTGCTTGTGAGTGACACAGGAGGGCTGAGCTGGACTTGAGGAAGGCTGCTTGTGAGTGGCACAGGAGGGCTGAGCTGGACGTGATGAGGGCTGAGCTGGACCTGAGGAGGGCTGCTGTTTGTGAGTGGCACCGGAGGGCTGAGCTGGACCTGAGGAGGGCTGAACTGGACTTAATGAGGGCTGCTTGTGTGTGACACAGGAGGGCTGATCTGGACCTGAGGAGGGCTGCTTGTGAGTGACACAGGAGGGCTGAGCTGGACCTGAGGAGGGCTGCTTGTGAGTGACACAAGAGGGCTGAGCTGGACCTGAGGAGGGCTGCTTGTGAGTGACACAGGAGGGCTGAGCTGGACTTGAGGAGGGCTGCTTGTGAGTGACACAGGAGGGCTGAGCTGGACCTGAGGAGGGCTGCTTGTGAGTGACACAGGAGGGCTGAGCTAGACCTGAGGAGGGCTGAGCTGGACCTGAGGAGGGCTGCTTGTGAGTGACACAGGAGGGCTGAGCTAGACCTGAGGAGGGCTGAGCTGGACTTGAGGAGGGCTGCTTGTGAATGGCACAGGAGGGCTGAGCTGGACCTGAGGAGGGCTGAGCTGGACTTGAGAAAGGCTGCTTGTGAGTGACACAGGAGGGCTGAGCTGGACTTGAGGAGGGCTGCTTGTGAGTGGCACAGGAGGGCTGAGCTGGACTTTATGAGGGCTGAGCTGGAACTGAGGAGGGCTGCTTGTGAGTGACACAAGAGGGCTGAGCTGGACCTGAGGAGGGCTGCTTGTGAGTGACACAGGAGGGCTGAGCTAGACCTGAGGAGGGCTGCTTGTGAGTGACACAGGAGGGCTGAGCTGGACCTGAGGAGGGCTGAGCTGGACTTGAGGAGGGCTGCTTGTGAGTGACACAGGAGGGCTGAGCTAGACCTGAGGAGGGCTGAGCTGGACTTGAGAAGGGCTGCTTGTGAGTGACACAGGAGGGCTGAGCTGGACTTGAGGAAGGCTGCTTGTGAGTGGCACAGGAGGGCTGAGCTGGACGTGATGAGGGCTGAGCTGGACCTGAGGAGGGCTGCTGTTTGTGAGTGGCACCGGAGGGCTGAGCTGGACCTGAGGAGGGCTGAACTGGACTTAATGAGGGCTGCTTGTGAGTGACACAGGAGGGCTGATCTGGACCTGAGGAGGGCTGCTTGTGAGTGACACAGGAGGGCTGAGCTGGACCTGAGGAGGGCTGCTTGTGAGTGACACAAGAGGGCTGAGCTGGACCTGAGGAGGGCTGCTTGTGAGTGACACAGGAGGGCTGAGCTGGACTTGAGGAGGGCTGCTTGTGAGTGACACAGGAGGGCTGAGCTGGACCTGAGGAGGGCTGCTTGTGAGTGACACAGGAGGGCTGAGCTAGACCTGAGGAGGGCTGAGCTGGACCTGAGGAGGGCTGCTTGTGAGTGACACAGGAGGGCTGAGCTAGACCTGAGGAGGGCTGAGCTGGACTTGAGGAGGGCTGCTTGTGAATGGCACAGGAGGGCTGAGCTGGACCTGAGGAGGGCTGAGCTGGACTTGAGAAAGGCTGCTTGTGAGTGACACAGGAGGGCTGAGCTGGACTTGAGGAGGGCTGCTTGTGAGTGGCACAGGAGGGCTGAGCTGGACTTGATGAGGGCTGAGCTGGACCTGAGGAGGGCTGCTTGTGAGTGACACAAGATGGCTGAGCTGGACCTGAGGAGGGCTGCTTGTGAGTGACACAGGAGGGCTGAGCTGGACTTGAGGAGGGCTGCTTGTGAGTGACACAGTAGGGCTGAGCTAGACCTGAGGAGGGCTGAGCTGGACCTGAGGAGGGCTGCTTGTGAGTGACACAAGAGGGCTGAGCTAGACCTGAGGAGGGCTGAGCTGGACTTGAGGAGTGCTGCTTGTGAGTGACACAGGAGGGCTGAGCTAGACCTGAGGAGGGCTGAGCTGGACTTGAGGAAGGCTGCTTCTGTGTGGCACAGTAGGGCTGAGCTGGACCTGAGGAGGGCTGCTTGTGAGTGACAGAGGAGGGCTGAGCTAGACCTGAGGATGGCTGAGCTGGACTTGAGGAGTGCTGCTTGTGAGTGACACAGGAGGGCTGAGCTAGACCTGAGGAGGGCTGAGCTGGACTTGAGAAGGGCTGCTTGTGAGTGACACAGGAGGGCTGAGCTTGACTTGAGGAAGGCTGCTTAGTGGCACAGGAGGGCTGAGCTGGACTTGATGAGGGCTGAGCTGGACTTGAGAAGGGCTGCTTGTGAGTGACACAGGAGGGCTGAGCTGGACTTGATGAGGGCTGAGCTGGACTTGAGAAGGGCTGCTTGTGAGTGGCACAGGAGGGCTGAGCTGGACCTGAGGAGGGCTGCTGTTTGTGAGTGGCACCGGAGGGCTGAGCTGGACCTGAGGAGGGCTGAACTGGACTTAATGAGGGCTGCTTGTGAGTGACACAGGAGGGCTGAGCTGGACCTGAGGAGGGCTGAGCTGGTCCTGAGGAGGGCTGCTTGTGAGTGACACAGGAGGGCTGAGCTGGACCTGAGAAGGGCTGCTTGTGAGTGACACAGGAGGGCTGAGCTAGACCTGAGGAGGGCTGAGCTGGACTTGAGAAGGGCTGCTTGTGAGTGACACAGGAGGGCTGAGCTGGACTTGAGGAAGGCTGCTTGTGAGTGGCACAGGAGGGCTGAGCTGGACGTGATGAGGGCTGAGCTGGACCTGAGGAGGGCTGCTGTTTGTGAGTGGCACCGGAGGGCTGAGCTGGACCTGAGGAGGGCTGAACTGGACTTAATGAGGGCTGCTTGTGAGTGACACAGGAGGGCTGATCTGGACCTGAGGAGGGCTGCTTGTGAGTGACACAGGAGGGCTGAGCTGGACCTGAGGAGGGCTGCTTGTGAGTGACACAAGAGGGCTGAGCTGGACCTGAGGAGGGCTGCTTGTGAGTGACACAGGAGGGCTGAGCTGGACTTGAGGAGGGCTGCTTGTGAGTGACACAGGAGGGCTGAGCTGGACCTGAGGAGGGCTGCTTGTGAGTGACACAGGAGGGCTGAGCTAGACCTGAGGAGGGCTGAGCTGGACCTGAGGAGGGCTGCTTGTGAGTGACACAGGAGGGCTGAGCTAGACCTGAGGAGGGCTGAGCTGGACTTGAGGAGGGCTGCTTGTGAATGGCACAGGAGGGCTGAGCTGGACCTGAGGAGGGCTGAGCTGGACTTGAGAAAGGCTGCTTATGAGTGACACAGGAGGGCTGAGCTGGACTTGAGGAGGGCTGCTTGTGAGTGGCACAGGAGGGCTGAGCTGGACTTGATGAGGGCTGAGCTGGACCTGAGGAGGGCTGCTTGTGAGTGACACAAGAGGGCTGAGCTAGACCTGAGGAGGGCTGAGCTGGACTTGAGGAGGGCTGCTTGTGAATGGCACAGGAGGGCTGAGCTGGACCTGAGGAGGGCTGAGCTGGACTTGAGAAAGGCTGCTTGTGAGTGACACAGGAGGGCTGAGCTGGACTTGAGGAGGGCTGCTTGTGAGTGGCACAGGAGGGCTGAGCTGGACTTGATGAGGGCTGAGCTGGACCTGAGGAGGGCTGCTTGTGAGTGACACAAGAGGGCTGAGCTGGACCTGAGGAGGGCTGCTTGTGAGTGACACAGGAGGGCTGAGCTGGACTTGAGGAGGGCTGCTTGTGAGTGACACAGTAGGGCTGAGCTAGACCTGAGGAGGGCTGAGCTGGACCTGAGGAGGGCTGCTTGTGAGTGACACAAGAGGGCTGAGCTAGACCTGAGGAGGGCTGAGCTGGACTTGAGGAGGGCTGCTTGTGAATGGCACAGGAGGGCTGAGCTGGACCTGAGGAGGGCTGAGCTGGACTTGAGAAGGGCTGCTTGTGAGTGACACAGGAGGGCTGAGCTGGACTTGAGGAGGGCTACTTAGTGGCACAGGAGGGCTGAGCTGGACTTGATGAGGGCTGAGCTGGACTTGAGAAGGGCTGCTTGTGAGTAGCACAGGAGGGCTGAGCTGGACCTGAGGAGGGCTGCTGGTGAGTGGCACAGGAGGGCTGAGCTGGACCTGAGGAGGGCTGCTTGTGAGTGGCACAGGAGGGCTGAGCTGGACTTGAGGAGTGCTGCTTGTGAGTGGCACAGGAGGGCTGAGCTGGACCTGAGGAGGGCTGCTGTTTGTGAGTGGCACAGGAGGGCTGAGCTAGACCTGAGGAGGGCTGAGCTGGACTTGAGGAGTGCGGCTTGTGAGTGACACAGGAGGGCTGAGCTAGACCTGAGGAGGGCTGAGCTAGACCTGAGGAGGGCTGAGCTGGACCTGAGGAGGGCTGCTGTTTGTGAGTGGCACAGGAGGGCTGAGCTAGACCTGAGGAGGGCTGAGCTGGACCTGAGGAGGGCTGCTGTTTGTGAGTGGCACAGGAGGGCTGAGCTAGACCTGAGGAGGGCTGCTTGTGAGTGACACAGGAGGGCTGAGCTGGACCTGAGGAGGGCTGAGCTGGACTTGAGGAGGGCTGCTTGTGAGTGACACAGGAGGGCTGAGCTAGACCTGAGGAGGGCTGAGCTGGACTTGAGAAGGGCTGCTTCTGAGTGACACAGGAGGGCTGAGCTGGACTTGAGGAGGGCTGCTTGTGAGTGGCACAGGAGGGCTGAGCTGGACTTGATGAGGGCTGAGCTGGACCTGAGGAGGGCTGCTGTTTGTGAGTGGCACAGGAGGGCTGAGCTGGACCTGAGGACGGCTGCTGGTGAGTGGCACAGGAGGGCTGAGCTGGACCTGAGGAGGGCTGCTGTTTGTGAGTGGCACAGGAGGGCTGAGCTGGTCCTGAGGAGGGCTGCTTGTGAGTGACACAGGAGGGCTGAGCTGGACCTGAGGAGGGCTGCTTGTGAGTGACACAGGAGGGCTGAGCTGGACTTGAGGAGGGCTGCTTGTGAGTGACACAGGAGGGCTGAGCAAGACCTGAGGAGGGCTGAGCTGGACCTGAGGAGTGCTGCTTGTGAGTGACACAGGAGGGCTGAGCTAGACCTGAGGAGGGCTGAGCTGGACTTGAGGAAGGCTGCTTCTGTGTGGCACAGGAGGGCTGAGCTGGACCTGAGGAGGGCTGCTTGTGAGTGACAGAGGAGGGCTGAGCTAGACCTGAGGATGGCTGAGCTGGACTTGAGAAGGGCTGCTTGTGAGTGACACAGGAGGGCTGAGCTGGACTTGAGGAAGGCTGCTTAGTGGCACAGGAGGGCTGAGCTGGACTTGATGAGGGCTGAGCTGGACTTGAGAAGGGCTGCTTGTGAGTGACACAGGAGGGCTGAGCTGGACTTGATGAGGGCTGAGCTGGACTTGAGAAGGGCTGCTTGTGAGTGGCACAGGAGGGCTGAGCTGGACCTGAGGAGGGCTGCTGTTTGTGAGTGGCACCGGAGGGCTGAGCTGGACCTGAGGAGGGCTGAACTGGACTTAATGAGGGCTGCTTGTGAGTGACACAGGAGGGCTGAGCTGGACCTGAGGAGGGCTGAGCTGGACTTGATGAGGGCTGCTTGTGAGTGACACAGGAGGGCTGAGCTGGTCCTGAGGAGGGCTGCTTGTGAGTGACACAGGAGGGCTGAGCTGGACCTGAGAAGGGCTGCTTGTGAGTGGCACAGGAGGGCTGAGCTGGACTTGAGGAGTGCTGCTTGTGAGTGACACAGGAGGGCTGAGCTAGACCTGAGGAGGGCTGCTTGTGAGTGACACAGGAGGGCTGAGCTGGACCTGAGGAGGGCTGAGCTGGACTTGAGGAGGGCTGCTTGTGAGTGACACAGGAGGGCTGAGCTAGACCTGAGGAGGGCTGAGCTGGACTTGAGAAGGGCTGCTTGTGAGTGACACAGGAGGGCTGAGCTGGACTTGAGGAAGGCTGCTTGTGAGTGGCACAGGAGGGCTGAGCTGGACGTGATGAGGGCTGAGCTGGACCTGAGGAGGGCTGCTGTTTGTGAGTGGCACCGGAGGGCTGAGCTGGACCTGAGGAGGGCTGAACTGGACTTAATGAGGGCTGGTTGTGAGTCACACAGGAGGGCTGATCTGGACCTGAGGAGGGCTGCTTGTGAGTGACACAGGAGGGCTGAGCTGGACCTGAGGAGGGCTGCTTGTGAGTGACACAAGAGGGCTGAGCTGGACCTGAGGAGGGCTGCTTGTGAGTGACACAGGAGGGCTGAGCTGGACTTGAGGAGGGCTGCTTGTGAGTGACACAGGAGGGCTGAGCTGGACCTGAGGAGGGCTGCTTGTGAGTGACACAGGAGGGCTGAGCTAGACCTGAGGAGGGCTGAGCTGGACCTGAGGAGGGCTGCTTGTGAGTGACACAGGAGGGCTGAGCTAGACCTGAGGAGGGCTGAGCTGGACTTGAGGAGGGCTGCTTGTGAATGGCACAGGAGGGCTGAGCTGGACCTGAGGAGGGCTGAGCTGGACTTGAGAAAGGCTGCTTATGAGTGACACAGGAGGACTGAGCTGGACTTGAGGAGGGCTGCTTGTGAGTGACACAGGAGGGCTGAGCTGGACTTGAGGAGGGCTGCTTGTGAGTGACACAGGAGGGCTGAGCAAGACCTGAGGAGGGCTGAGCTGGACTTGAGGAGTGCTGCTTGTGAGTGACACAGGAGGGCTGAGCTAGACCTGAGGAGGGCTGAGCTGGACTTGAGGAAGGCTGCTTCTGTGTGGCACAGGAGGGCTGAGCTGGACCTGAGGAGGGCTGCTTGTGAGTGACACAGGAGGGCTGAGCTGGACTTGAGGAGGGCTGCTTGTGAGTGACACAGTAGGGCTGAGCTAGACCTGAGGAGGGCTGAGCTGGACCTGAGGAGGGCTGCTTGTGAGTGACACAAGAGGGCTGAGCTAGACCTGAGGAGGGCTGAGCTGGACTTGAGGAGGGCTGCTTGTGAATGGCACAGGAGGGCTGAGCTGGACCTGAGGAGGGCTGAGCTGGACTTGAGAAGGGCTGCTTGTGAGTGACACAGGAGGGCTGAGCTGGTCCTGAGGAGGGCTGCTTGTGAGTGACACAGGAGGGCTGAGCTGGACCTGAGAAGGGCTGCTTGTGAGTGGCACAGGAGGGCTGAGCTGGACTTGAGGAGTGCTGCTTGTGAGTGACACAGGAGGGCTGAGCTAGACCTGAGGAGGGCTGCTTGTGAGTGACACAGGAGGGCTGAGCTGGACCTGAGGAGGGCTGAGCTGGACTTGAGGAGGGCTGCTTGTGAGTGACACAGGAGGGCTGAGCTAGACCTGAGGAGGGCTGAGCTGGACTTGAGAAGGGCTGCTTGTGAGTGACACAGGAGGGCTGAGCTGGACTTGAGGAAGGCTGCTTGTGAGTGGCACAGGAGTGCTGAGCTGGACGTGATGAGGGCTGAGCTGGACCTGAGGAGGGCTGCTGTTTGTGAGTGGCACCGGAGGGCTGAGCTGGACCTGAGGAGGGCTGAACTGGACTTAATGAGGGCTGCTTGTGAGTGACACAGGAGGGCTGATCTGGACCTGAGGAGGGCTGCTTGTGAGTGACACAGGAGGGCTGAGCTGGACCTGAGGAGGGCTGCTTGTGAGTGACACAAGAGGGATGAGCTGGACCTGAGGAGGGCTGCTTGTGAGTGACACAGGAGGGCTGAGCTGGACTTGAGGAGGGCTGCTTGTGAGTGACACAGGAGGGCTGAGCTGGACCTGAGGAGGGCTGCTTGTGAGTGACACAGGAGGGCTGAGCTAGACCTGAGGAGGGCTGAGCTGGACCTGAGGAGGGCTGCTTGTGAGTGACACAGGAGGGCTGAGCTAGACCTGAGGAGGGCTGAGCTGGACTTGAGGAGGGCTGCTTGTGAATGGCACAGGAGGGCTGAGCTGGACCTGAGGAGGGCTGAGCTGGACTTGAGAAAGGCTGCTTATGAGTGACACAGGAGGACTGAGCTGGACTTGAGGAGGGCTGCTTGTGAGTGACACAGGAGGGCTGAGCTGGACTTGAGGAGGGCTGCTTGTGAGTGACACAGGAGGGCTGAGCAAGACCTGAGGAGGGCTGAGCTGGACTTGAGGAGTGCTGCTTGTGAGTGACACAGGAGGGCTGAGCTAGACCTGAGGAGGGCTGAGCTGGACTTGAGGAAGGCTGCTTCTGTGTGGCACAGGAGGGCTGAGCTGGACCTGAGGAGGGCTGCTTGTGAGTGACACAGGAGGGCTGAGCTGGACTTGAGAAGGGCTGCTTGTGAGTAGCACAGGAGGGCTGAGCTGGACCTGAGGAGGGCTGCTGGTGAGTGGCACAGGAGGGCTGAGCTGGACCTGAGGAGGGCTGCTTGTGAGTGGCACAGGAGGGCTGAGCTGGACTTGAGGAGTGCTGCTTGTGAGTGGCACAGGAGGGCTGAGCTGGACCTGAGGAGGGCTGCTGTTTGTGAGTGGCACAGGAGGGCTGAGCTAGACCTGAGGAGGGCTGAGCTGGACTTGAGGAGTGCGGCTTGTGAGTGACACAGGAGGGCTGAGCTAGACCTGAGGAGGGCTGAGCTGGACCTGAGGAGGGCTGAGCTGGACTTGAGGAGGGCTGCTTGTGAGTGGCACAGGAGGGCTGATCTGGACCTGAGGAGGGCTGCTTGTGAGTGACACAGGAGGGCTGAGCTGGACCTGAGGAGGGCTGCTTGTGAGTGACACAAGAGGGCTGAGCTGGACCTGAGGAGGGCTGCTTGTGAGTGACACAGGAGGGCTGAGCTGGACTTGAGGAGGGCTGCTTGTGAGTGACACAGGAGGGCTGAGCTGGACCTGAGGAGGGCTGCTTGTGAGTGACACAGGAGGGCTGAGCTAGACCTGAGGAGGGCTGAGCTGGACCTGAGGAGGGCTGCTTGTGAGTGACACAGGAGGGCTGAGCTAGACCTGAGGAGGGCTGAGCTGGACTTGAGGAGGGCTGCTTGTGAATGGCACAGGAGGGCTGAGCTGGACCTGAGGAGGGCTGAGCTGGACTTGAGAAAGGCTGCTTATGAGTGACACAGGAGGACTGAGCTGGACTTGAGGAGGGCTGCTTGTGAGTGGCACAGGAGGGCTGAGCTGGACTTGATGAGGGCTGAGCTGGACCTGAGGAGGGCTGCTTGTGAGTGACACAAGAGGGCTGAGCTGGACCTGAGGAGGGCTGCTTGTGAGTGACACAGGAGGGCTGAGCTGGACTTGAGGAGGGCTGCTTGTGAGTGACACAGTAGGGCTGAGCTAGACCTGAGGAGGGCTGAGCTGGACCTGAGGAGGGCTGCTTGTGAGTGACACAAGAGGGCTGAGCTAGACCTGAGGAGGGCTGAGCTGGACTTGAGGAGTGCTGCTTGTGAGTGACACAGGAGGGCTGAGCTAGACCTGAGGAGGGCTGAGCTGGACTTGAGGAAGGCTGCTTCTGTGTGGCACAGGAGGGCTGAGCTGGACCTGAGGAGGGCTGCTTGTGAGTGACAGAGGAGGGCTGAGCTAGACCTGAGGATGGCTGAGCTGGACTTGAGGAGTGCTGCTTGTGAGTGACACAGGAGGGCTGAGCTAGACCTGAGGAGGGCTGAGCTGGACTTGAGAAGGGCTGCTTGTGAGTGACACAGGAGGGCTGAGCTTGACTTGAGGAAGGCTGCTTAGTGGCACAGGAGGGCTGAGCTGGACTTGATGAGGGCTGAGCTGGACTTGAGAAGGGCTGCTTGTGAGTGACACAGGAGGGCTGAGCTGGACTTGATGAGGGCTGAGCTGGACTTGAGAAGGGCTGCTTGTGAGTGGCACAGGAGGGCTGAGCTGGACCTGAGGAGGGCTGCTGTTTGTGAGTGGCACCGGAGGGCTGAGCTGGACCTGAGGAGGGCTGAACTGGACTTAATGAGGGCTGCTTGTGAGTGACACAGGAGGGCTGAGCTGGACCTGAGGAGGGCTGAGCTGGACTTGATGAGGGCTGCTTGTGAGTGACACAGGAGGGCTGAGCTGGTCCTGAGGAGGGCTTCTTGTGAGTGACACAGGAGGGCTGAGCTGGACCTGAGAAGGGCTGCTTGTGAGTGGCACAGGAGGGCTGAGCTGGACCTGAGGAGGGCTGAGCTGGACTTGAGGAGGGCTGCTTGTGAGTGACACAGGAGGGCTGAGCTAGACCTGAGGAGGGCTGAGCTGGACTTGAGAAGGGCTGCTTGTGAGTGACACAGGAGGGCTGAGCTGGACTTGAGGAAGGCTGCTTGTGAGTGGCACAGGAGGGCTGAGCTGGACGTGATGAGGGCTGAGCTGGACCTGAGGAGGGCTGCTGTTTGTGAGTGGCACCGGAGGGCTGAGCTGGACCTGAGGAGGGCTGAACTGGACTTAATGAGGGCTGCTTGTGAGTGACACAGGAGGGCTGAGCTGGACTTGAGGAGGGCTGCTTGTGAATGGCACAGGAGGGCTGAGCTGGACCTGAGGAGGGCTGAGCTGGACTTGAGAAAGGCTGCTTGTGAGTGACACAGGAGGGCTGAGCTGGACTTGAGGAGGGCTGCTTGTGAGTGGCACAGGAGGGCTGAGCTGGACTTGATGAGGGCTGAGCTGGACCTGAGGAGGGCTGCTTGTGAGTGACACAAGAGGGCTGAGCTAGACATGAGGAGGGCTGAGCTGGACTTGAGGAGGGCTGCTTGTGAATGGCACAGGAGGGCTGAGCTGGACCTGAGGAGGGCTGAGCTGGACTTGAGAAAGGCTGCTTGTGAGTGACACAGGAGGGCTGAGCTGGACTTGAGGAGGGCTGCTTGTGAGTGGCACAGGAGGGCTGAGCTGGACCTGAGGAGGGCGGCTTGTGAGTGACACAAGAGGGCTGAGCTGGACCTGAGGAGGGCTGCTTGTGAGTGACACAGGAGGGCTGAGCTGGACTTGAGGAGGGCTGCTTGTGAGTGACACAGTAGGGCTGAGCTAGACCTGAGGAGGGCTGAGCTGGACCTGAGGAGGGCTGCTTGTGAGTGACACAAGAGGGCTGAGCTAGACCTGAGGAGGGCTGAGCTGGACTTGAGGAGGGCTGCTTGTGAATGGCACAGGAGGGCTGAGCTGGACCTGAGGAGGGCTGAGCTGGACTTGAGAAGGGCTGCTTGTGAGTGACACAGGAGGGCTGAGCTGGACTTGAGGAGGGCTGCTTAGTGGCACAGGAGGGCTGAGCTGGACTTGATGAGGGCTGAGCTGGACTTGAGAAGGGCTGCTTGTGAGTAGCACAGGAGGGCTGAGCTGGACCTGAGGAGGGCTGCTGGTGAGTGGCACAGGAGGGCTGAGCTGGACTTGAGGAGGGCTGCTTAGTGGCACAGGAGGGCTGAGCTGGACTTGATGAGGGCTGAGCTGGACTTGAGAAGGGCTGCTTGTGAGTAGCACAGGAGGGCTGAGCTGGACCTGAGGAGGGCTGCTGGTGAGTGGCACAGGAGGGCTGAGCTGGACCTGAGGAGGGCTGCTTGTGAGTGGCACAGGAGGGCTGAGCTGGACTTGAGGAGTGCTGCTTGTGAGTGGCACAGGAGGGCTGAGCTGGACCTGAGGAGGGCTGCTGTTTGTGAGTGGCACAGGAGGGCTGAGCTAGACCTGAGGAGGGCTGAGCTGGACTTGAGGAGTGCGGCTTGTGAGTGACACAGGAGGGCTGAGCTAGACCTGAGGAGGGCTGAGCTGGACCTGAGGAGGGCTGAGCTGGACTTGAGGAGGGCTGCTTGTGAGTGGCACAGGAGGGCTGATCTGGACCTGAGGAGGGCTGCTTGTGAGTGACACAGGAGGGCTGAGCTGGACCTGAGGAGGGCTGCTTGTGAGTGGCACAGGAGGGCTGAGCTGGACTTGATGAGGGCTGAGCTGGACCTGAGGAGGGCTGCTTGTGAGTGGCACAGGAGGGCTGAGCTGGACGTGATGAGGGCTGAGCTGGACCTGAGGAGGGCTGAGCTGGACCTGAGGAGGGCTGAGCTGGACTTGAGGAGGGCTGCTTGTGAGTGGCACAGGAGGGCTGATCTGGACCTGAGGAGGGCTGCTTGTGAGTGACACAGGAGGGCTGAGCTGGACCTGAGGAGGGCTGCTTGTGAGTGACACAAGAGGGCTGAGCTGGACCTGAGGAGGGCTGCTTGTGAGTGACACAGGAGGGCTGAGCTGGACTTGAGGAGGGCTGCTTGTGAGTGACACAGGAGGGCTGAGCTGGACCTGAGGAGGGCTGCTTGTGAGTGACACAGGAGGGCTGAGCTAGACCTGAGGAGGGCTGAGCTGGACCTGAGGAGGGCTGCTTGTGAGTGACACAGGAGGGCTGAGCTAGACCTGAGGAGGGCTGAGCTGGACTTGAGGAGGGCTGCTTGTGAATGGCACAGGAGGGCTGAGCTGGACCTGAGGAGGGCTGAGCTGGACTTGAGAAAGGCTGCTTATGAGTGACACAGGAGGACTGAGCTGGACTTGAGGAGGGCTGCTTGTGAGTGGCACAGGAGGGCTGAGCTGGACTTGATGAGGGCTGAGCTGGACCTGAGGAGGGCTGCTTGTGAGTGACACAAGAGGGCTGAGCTGGACCTGAGGAGGGCTGCTTGTGAGTGACACAGGAGGGCTGAGCTGGACTTGAGGAGGGCTGCTTGTGAGTGACACAGTAGGGCTGAGCTAGACCTGAGGAGGGCTGAGCTGGACCTGAGGAGGGCTGCTTGTGAGTGACACAAGAGGGCTGAGCTAGACCTGAGGAGGGCTGAGCTGGACTTGAGGAGTGCTGCTTGTGAGTGACACAGGAGGGCTGAGCTAGACCTGAGGAGGGCTGAGCTGGACTTGAGGAAGGCTGCTTCTGTGTGGCACAGGAGGGCTGAGCTGGACCTGAGGAGGGCTGCTTGTGAGTGACAGAGGAGGGCTGAGCTAGACCTGAGGATGGCTGAGCTGGACTTGAGGAGTGCTGCTTGTGAGTGACACAGGAGGGCTGAGCTAGACCTGAGGAGGGCTGAGCTGGACTTGAGAAGGGCTGCTTGTGAGTGACACAGGAGGGCTGAGCTTGACTTGAGGAAGGCTGCTTAGTGGCACAGGAGGGCTGAGCTGGACTTGATGAGGGCTGAGCTGGACTTGAGAAGGGCTGCTTGTGAGTGACACAGGAGGGCTGAGCTGGACTTGATGAGGGCTGAGCTGGACTTGAGAAGGGCTGCTTGTGAGTGGCACAGGAGGGCTGAGCTGGACCTGAGGAGGGCTGCTGTTTGTGAGTGGCACCGGAGGGCTGAGCTGGACCTGAGGAGGGCTGAACTGGACTTAATGAGGGCTGCTTGTGAGTGACACAGGAGGGCTGAGCTGGACCTGAGGAGGGCTGAGCTGGACTTGATGAGGGCTGCTTGTGAGTGACACAGGAGGGCTGAGCTGGTCCTGAGGAGGGCTGCTTGTGAGTGACACAGGAGGGCTGAGCTGGACCTGAGAAGGGCTGCTTGTGAGTGGCACAGGAGGGCTGAGCTGGACCTGAGGAGGGCTGAGCTGGACTTGAGGAGGGCTGCTTGTGAGTGACACAGGAGGGCTGAGCTAGACCTGAGGAGGGCTGAGCTGGACTTGAGAAGGGCTGCTTGTGAGTGACACAGGAGGGCTGAGCTGGACTTGAGGAAGGCTGCTTGTGAGTGGCACAGGAGGGCTGAGCTGGACGTGATGAGGGCTGAGCTGGACCTGAGGAGGGCTGCTGTTTGTGAGTGGCACCGGAGGGCTGAGCTGGACCTGAGGAGGGCTGAACTGGACTTAATGAGGGCTGCTTGTGAGTGACACAGGAGGGCTGAGCTGGACTTGAGGAGGGCTGCTTGTGAATGGCACAGGAGGGCTGAGCTGGACCTGAGGAGGGCTGAGCTGGACTTGAGAAAGGCTGCTTGTGAGTGACACAGGAGGGCTGAGCTGGACTTGAGGAGGGCTGCTTGTGAGTGGCACAGGAGGGCTGAGCTGGACTTGATGAGGGCTGAGCTGGACCTGAGGAGGGCTGCTTGTGAGTGACACAAGAGGGCTGAGCTAGACATGAGGAGGGCTGAGCTGGACTTGAGGAGGGCTGCTTGTGAATGGCACAGGAGGGCTGAGCTGGACCTGAGGAGGGCTGAGCTGGACTTGAGAAAGGCTGCTTGTGAGTGACACAGGAGGGCTGAGCTGGACTTGAGGAGGGCTGCTTGTGAGTGGCACAGGAGGGCTGAGCTGGACTTGATGAGGGCTGAGCTGGACCTGAGGAGGGCGGCTTGTGAGTGACACAAGAGGGCTGAGCTGGACCTGAGGAGGGCTGCTTGTGAGTGACACAGGAGGGCTGAGCTGGACTTGAGGAGGGCTGCTTGTGAGTGACACAGTAGGGCTGAGCTAGACCTGAGGAGGGCTGAGCTGGACCTGAGGAGGGCTGCTTGTGAGTGACACAAGAGGGCTGAGCTAGACCTGAGGAGGGCTGAGCTGGACTTGAGGACGGCTGCTTGTGAATGGCACAGGAGGGCTGAGCTGGACCTGAGGAGGGCTGAGCTGGACTTGAGAAGGGCTGCTTAGTGGCACAGGAGGGCTGAGCTGGACTTGATGAGGGCTGAGCTGGACTTGAGAAGGGCTGCTTGTGAGTAGCACAGGAGGGCTGAGCTGGACCTGAGGAGGGCTGCTGGTGAGTGGCACAGGAGGGCTGAGCTGGACCTGAGGAGGGCTGCTTGTGAGTGGCACAGGAGGGCTGAGCTGGACTTGAGGAGTGCTGCTTGTGAGTGGCACAGGAGGGCTGAGCTGGACCTGAGGAGGGCTGCTGTTTGTGAGTGGCACAGGAGGGCTGAGCTAGACCTGAGGAGGGCTGAGCTGGGACTTGAGGAGTGCGGCTTGTGAGTGACACAGGAGGGCTGAGCTAGACCTGAGGAGGGCTGAGCTGGACCTGAGGAGGGCTGCTGTTTGTGAGTGGCACAGGAGGACTGAGCTAGACCTGAGGAGGGCTGAGCTGGACTTGAGGAGGGCTGCTTGTGAGTGGCACAGGAGGGCTGAGCTAGACCTGAGGAGGGCTGCTTGTGAGTGACACAGGAGGGCTGAGCTGGACCTGAGGAGGGCTGAGCTGGACTTGAGGAGGGCTGCTTGTGAGTGACACAGGAGGGCTGAGCTAGACCTGAGGAGGGCTGAGCTGGACTTGAGAAGGGCTGCTTGTGAGTGACACAGGAGGGCTGAGCTGGACTTGAGGAGGGCTGCTTGTGAGTGGCACAGGAGGGCTGAGCTGGACCTGAGGAGGGCTGCTGTTTGTGAGTGGCACAGGAGGGCTGAGCTGGACCTGAGGACGGCTGCTGGTGAGTGGCACAGGAGGGCTGAGCTGGACCTGAGGAGGGCTGCTGTTTGTGAGTGGCACAGGAGGGCTGAGCTGGTCCTGAGGAGGGCTGCTTGTGAGTGACACAGGAGGGCTGAGCTGTACCTGAGGAGGGCTGCTTGTGAGTGACACAGGAGGGCTGAGCTGGACTTGAGGAGGGCTGCTTGTGAGTGACACAGGAAGGCTGAGCAAGACCTGAGGAGGGCTGAGCTGGACTTGAGGAGTGCTGCTTGTGAGTGACACAGGAGGGCTGAGCTAGACCTGAGGAGGGCTGAGCTGGACTTGAGGAAGGCTGCTTCTGTGTGGCACAGGAGGGCTGAGCTGGACCTGAGGAGGGCTGCTTGTGAGTGACAGAGGAGGGCTGAGCTAGACCTGAGGATGGCTGAGCTGGACTTGAGGAGTGCTGCTTGTGAGTGACACAGGAGGGCTGAGCTAGACCTGAGGAGGGCTGAGCTGGACTTGAGAAGGGCTGCTTGTGAGTGACACAGGAGGGCTGAGCTGGACTTGAGGAAGGCTGCTTAGTGGCACAGGAGGGCTGAGCTGGACTTGATGAGGGCTGAGCTGGACTTGAGAAGGGCTGCTTGTGAGTGACACAGGAGGGCTGAGCTGGACTTGATGAGGGCTGAGCTGGACTTGAGAAGGGCTGCTTGTGAGTGGCACAGGAGGGCTGAGCTGGACCTGAGGAGGGCTGCTGTTTGTGAGTGGCACCGGAGGGCTGAGCTGGACCTGAGGAGGGCTTAACTGGACTTAATGAGGGCTGCTTGTGAGTGACACAGGAGGGCTGAGCTGGACCTGAGGAGGGCTGAGCTGGACTTGATGAGGGCTGCTTGTGAGTGACACAGGAGGGCTGAGCTGGTCCTGAGGAGGGCTGCTTGTGAGTGACACAGGAGGGCTGAGCTGGACCTGAGAAGGGCTGCTTGTGTGTGGCACAGGAGGGCTGAGCTGGACTTGAGGAGTGCTGCTTGTGAGTGACACAGGAGGGCTGAGCTAGACCTGAGGAGGGCTGCTTGTGAGTGACACAGGAGGGCTGAGCTGGACCTGAGGAGGGCTGAGCTGGACTTGAGGAGGGCTGCTTGTGAGTGACCCAGGAGGGCTGAGCTAGACCTGAGGAGGGCTGAGCTGGACTTGAGAAGGGCTGCTTGTGAGTGACACAGGAGGGCTGAGCTGGACTTGAGGAAGGCTGCTTGTGAGTGGCACAGGAGGGCTGAGCTGGACGTGATGAGGGCTGAGCTGGACCTGAGGAGGGCTGCTGTTTGTGAGTGGCACCGGAGGGCTGAGCTGGACCTGAGGAGGGCTGAACTGGACTTAATGAGGGCTGCTTGTGAGTGACACAGGAGGGCTGATCTGGACCTGAGGAGGGCTGCTTGTGAGTGACACAGGAGGGCTGAGCTGGACCTGAGGAGGGCTGCTTGTGAGTGACACAAGAGGGCTGAGCTGGACCTGAGGAGGGCTGCTTGTGAGTGACACAGGAGGACTGAGCTGGACCTGAGGAGGGCTGCTTGTGAGTGACACAGGAGGGCTGAGCTAGACCTGAGGAGGGCTGAGCTGGACCTGAGGAGGGCTGCTTGTGAGTGACACAGGAGGGCTGAGCTAGACCTGAGGAGGGCTGAACTGGACTTGAGGAGGGCTGCTTGTGAATGGCACAGGAGGGCTGAGCTGGACCTGAGGAGGGCTGAGCTGGACTTGAGAAAGGCTGCTTGTGAGTGACACAGGAGGGCTGAGCTGGACTTGAGGAGGGCTGCTTGTGAGTGGCACAGGAGGGCTGAGCTGGACTTGATGAGGGCTGAGCTGGACCTGAGGAGGGCTGCTTGTGAGTGACACAAGAGGGCTGAGCTAGACCTGAGGAGGGCTGAGCTGGACTTGAGGAGGGCTGCTTGTGAATGGCACAGGAGGGCTGAGCTGGACTTGAGAAAGGCTGCTTGTGAGTGACACAGGAGGGCTGAGCTGGACTTGAGGAGGGCTGCTTGTGAGTGGCACAGGAGGGCTGAGCTGGACTTGATGAGGGCTGAGCTGGACCTGAGGAGGGCTGCTTGTGAGTGACACAGGAGGGCTGAGCTGGACTTGAGGAGGGCTGCTTGTGAGTGACACAGTAGGGCTGAGCTAGACCTGAGGAGGGCTGAGCTGGACCTGAGGAGGGCTGCTTGTGAGTGACACAAGAGGGCTGAGCTAGACCTGAGGAGGGCTGAGCTGGACTTGAGGAGGGCTGCTTGTGAATGGCACAGGAGGGCTGAGCTGGACCTGAGGAGGGCTGAGCTGGACTTGAGAAGGGCTGCTTGTGAGTGACACAGGAGGGCTGAGCTGGACTTGAGGAGGGCTGCTTAGTGGCACAGGAGGGCTGAGCTGGACTTGATGAGGGCTGAGCTGGACTTGAGAAAGGCTGCTTGTGAGTAGCACAGGAGGGCTGAGCTGGACCTGAGGAGGGCTGCTGGTGAGTGGCACAGGAGGGCTGAGCTGGACCTGAGGAGGGCTGCTTGTGAGTGGCACAGGAGGGCTGAGCTGGACTTGAGGAGTGCTGCTTGTGAGTGGCACAGGAGGGCTGAGCTGGACCTGAGGAGGGCTGCTGTTTGTGAGTGGCACAGGAGGGCTGAGCTAGACCTGAGGAGGGCTGAGCTGGACTTGAGGAGTGCGGCTTGTGAGTGACACAGGAGGGCTGAGCTAGACCTGAGGAGGGCTGAGCTGGACCTGAGGAGGGCTGCTGTTTGTGAGTGCCACAGGAGGGCTGAGCTAGACGTGAGGAGGGCTGAGCTGGACTTGAGGAGGGCTGCTTGTGAGTGGCACAGGAGGGCTGAGCTAGACCTGAGGAGGGCTGCTTGTGAGTGACACAGGAGGGCTGAGCTGGACCTGAGGAGGGCTGAGCTGGACTTGAGGAGGGCTGCTTGTGAGTGACACAGGAGGGCTGAGCTAGACCTGAGGAGGGCTGAGCTGGACTTGAGAAGGGCTGCTTGTGAGTGACACAGGAGGGCTGAGCTGGACTTGAGGAGGGCTGCTTGTGAGTGGCACAGGAGGGCTGAGCTGGACTTGATGAGGGCTGAGCTGGACCTGAGGAGGGCTGCTGTTTGTGAGTGGCACAGGAGGGCTGAGCTGGACCTGAGGAGGGCTGCTGGTGACTGGCACAGGAGGGCTGAGCTGGACCTGAGGAGGGCTGCTGTTTGTGAGTGGCACAGGAGGGCTGAGCTGGTCCTGAGGAGGGCTGCTTGTGAGTGACACAGGAGGGCTGATCTGGACCTGAGGAGGGCTGCTTGTGAGTGACACAGGAGGGCTGAGCTGGACTTGAGGAGGGCTGCTTGTGAGTGACACAGGAGGGCTGAGCAAGACCTGAGGAGGGCTGAGCTGGACTTGAGGAGTGCTGCTTGTGAGTGACACAGGAGGGCTGAGCTAGACCTGAAGAGGGCTGAGCTGGACTTGAGGAAGGCTGCTTCTGTGTGGCACAGGAGGGCTGAGCTGGACCTGAGGAGGGCTGCTTGTGAGTGACAGAGGAGGGCTGAGCTAGACCTGAGGATGGCTGAGCTGGACTTGAGGAGTGCTGCTTGTGAGTGACACAGGAGGGCTGAGCTAGACCTGAGGAGGGCTGAGCTGGACTTGAGAAGGGCTGCTTGTGAGTGACACAGGAGGGCTGAGCTGGACTTGAGGAAGGCTGCTTAGTGGCACAGGAGGGCTGAGCTGGACTTGATGAGGGCTGAGCTGGACTTGAGAAGGGCTGCTTGTGAGTGACACAGGAGGGCTGAGCTGGACTTGATGAAGGCTGAGCTGGACTTGAGAAGGGCTGCTTGTGAGTGGCACAGGAGGGCTGAGCTGGACCTGAGGAGGGCTGCTGTTTGTGAGTGGCACCGGAGGGCTGAGCTGGACCTGAGGAGGGCTGAACTGGACTTAATGAGGGCTGCTTGTGAGTGACACAGGAGGGCTGAGCTGGACCTGAGGAGGGCTGAGCTGGACTTGATGAGGGCTGCTTGTGAGTGACACAGGAGGGCTGATTCTGTGTGGCACAGGAGGGCTGAGCTGGACCTGAGGAGGGCTGAGCTGGACTTGACGAGGGCTGCTTGTGAGTGACACAGGAGGGCTGAGCTAGACCTGAGGAGGGCTGAGCTGGACTTGAGAAGGGCTGCTTGTGAGTGACACAGGAGGGCTGAGCTGGACTTGAGGAAGGCTGCTTGTGAGTGGCACAGGAGGGCTGAGCTGGACGTGATGAGGGCTGAGCTGGACCTGAGGAGGGCTGAGCTGGACTTGACGAGGGCTGCTTGCGAGTGACACAGGAGGGCTGAGCTAGACCTGAGGAGGGCTGAGCTGGACTTGAGAAGGGCTGCTTGTGAGTGACACAGGAGGGCTGAGCTGGACTTGAGGAAGGCTGCTTGTGAGTGGCACAGGAGGGCTGAGCTGGACGTGATGAGGGCTGAGCTGGACCTGAGGAGGGCTGCTGTTTGTGAGTGGCACCGGAGGGCTGAGCTGGACCTGAGGAGGGCTGAACTGGACTTAATGAGGGCTGCTTGTGAGTGACACAGGAGGGCTGATCTGGACCTGAGGAGGGCTGCTTGTGAGTGACACAGGAGGGCTGAGCTGGACCTGAGGAGGGCTGCTTGTGAGTGACACAAGAGGGCTGAGCTGGACCTGAAGAGGGCTGCTTGTGAGTGACACAGGAGGGCTGAGCTGGACTTGAGGAGGGCTGCTTGTGAGTGACACAGGAGGGCTGAGCTGGACCTGAGGAGGGCTGCTTGTGAGTGACACAGGAGGGCTGAGCTAGACCTGAGGAGGGCTGAGCTGGACCTGAGGAGGGCTGCTTGTGAGTGACACAGGAGGGCTGAGCTAGACCTGAGGAGGGCTGAGCTGGACTTGAGGAGGGCTGCTTGTGAATGGCACAGGAGGGCTGAGCTGGACCTGAGGAGGGCTGAGCTGGACTTGAGAAAGGCTGCTTGTGAGTGACACAGGAGGGCTGAGCTGGACTTGAGGAGGGCTGCTTGTGAGTGGCACAGGGGGGCTGAGCTGGACTTGATGAGGGCTGAGCTGGACCTGAGGAGGGCTGCTTGTGAGTGACACAAGAGGGCTGAGCTAGACATGAGGAGGGCTGAGCTGGACTTGAGGAGGGCTGCTTGTGAATGGCACAGGAGGGCTGAGCTGGACCTGAGGAGGGCTGAGCTGGACTTGAGAAGGGCTGCTTCTGTGTGGCACAGGAGGGCTGAGCTGGACCTGAGGAGGGCTGAGCTGGACTTGAGGAGGGCTGCTTGTGAGTGGCACAGGAGGGCTGAGCTAGACCTGAGGAGGGCTGAGCTGGACTTTAGGAAGGCTGCTTGTGTGTGGCACAGGAGGGCTGAGCTGGACTTGAGGAGGGCTGCTGGTGAGTGACACAGGAGGGCTGAGCTGGACCTGAGGAGGGCTGCTTGTGAGTGACACAGGAGGGCTGAGCTGGACCTGAGGAGGGCTCCTTGTGAGTGACAGAGGAGGGCTGAGCTAGACTTGAGGATGGCTGAGCTGGACTTGAGGAGTGCTGCTTGTGAGTGACACAGGAGGTCTGAGCTAGACCTGAGGAGGGCTGAGCTGGACTTGAGAAGGGCTGCTTGTGAGTGACACGGGAGGGCTGAGCTGGACTTGAGGAAGGCTGCTTGTGAGTGGCACAGGAGGGCTGAGCTGGACTTGATGAGGGCTGAGCTGGAATTGAGAAGGGCTGCTTGTGAGTGGCACAGGAGGGCTGAGCTGGACCTGAGGAGGTACTAACTCTGTTCTGCTCTAAGTCTACCAGCCTGCAGCTGTGTGTGTGAATCCTGCCGCTGTGGTTGCATCCAGCCGGTGCTCCAGCTCAGCTAACCTGCAGCTTAGTGTGCATCCTGCGCGTGCTGCTGCTTTTGCCAACCAGCTGCTGGGTGTGCATCCAGCCGGTGCACCAGCCCTGCTCCCTGCAGCTGTTCGTGCCACTCCACTCTGCCCTGTCTCCCGCTCCCCGCTCCTCCTCTGCTCAACCAGCCCGGATTCCTGCCACCATCCAGTCCCTGGCCTCTCCCGTTCCCGCTGATCCCCTGCCTCATCCATTCCTGGTTGTCTGTCTTATTCATGTCTCCCTATGCTTCCGGAGGAATTCTGGGCGAAGCAATAAATTATTGAAGTATTTCTGAACTTCCTGTGTGTCAGTCATGCATTTGGGTCCAGTTCATACTCGGAACGTAACGTTGGGGACATGACCCCCAATAATAAGACATCTATGTAGTTAATGGGACACTAACCCACAACAATTAGCGCTATTTTTGGGGGACTTGAACACCAATGATAGAACATATTGAGTCCCAACAATGAAACCTAGAGGACTTGAGTCCCAACAATAAAACCTAGGGGACTTAAATCAAGAGAGATTTATTTGTTCTAAAATGTGACCAGACAAATTACCCAGCAATACTTATCGTGGTCCCTTCCTTGAATGATCAGTTCAAGTGCTTTTCATGATGTCACCTGAGATTTACTGAATATGACTAAACCACCGATTCTAGACCACTAAACTATGCCAAATTCTAAGACTGACTCACCGAAACACAATGATTCTAACACCACCAAGCTCACACCCTAGCTCTATGACTTGCTTGGTCACAGTTCACAACAAATACTTTAGATGTACCGCATTCGTAAATTCAGATTGCGGCTAAATGTAGCTTCTGAGTGATAATTAGTATATTAATTTATTTTCTGTTAAATTTACAAGACTAAATGTAGGCTTTGAAATACACATTGCAAATGTAATAGATTACAGTTGTAAAAAGGAAACACTTTAGATTACGCCTATTAATCAATTGTAGGCTATGATGCTGTTTAATTAGACCCATAACGTAGGCTAATGAATGCTCCCAGTAGCCTACTATTCTTTCTAAATTGCCAGACATTTTAATTCTATATGATCTTAAATATGCTAATTAAAACACATATTTAACCAATGAACGAAATTTGCTTTCAAGTGGCTTACAGGTCTGTAGCTGTTACGTCCCTTTAGTACCTGAAGGTGGCACTGTCTCCTTGTCTTGGCTGCTTTACCTGTATTGTTTGCAGGTGAGACCTGTTGGGAGAGGGCGGAGCCTGCTCCTTAAAATCACCTCGGCCCTGGAAGTCGGGGGAGAGATTTTGGCCGCCACGCCAGTTGTGTTTTGCTGTTTCTTTTTGATCTTCCCGTTTGTATTGATTTTCTCCCCATTTCCCCTTTTTGTTGTTTATCCATTGGTTATTTGTTTAATAAAACTCCTAGTTTTGAGCCCATTTTTGTCTCCTGATTGTTTATGTTGCGTTCAGCCTAGCTGGTCGTAACATAATTGGGAGCTCGTCCGGGATTTGAGTCGTGGGAATATAGGAAGCAGCAGTTGTTTCAAGTGCGATTTTTTTGGTGAGTACGTTTGCTGGGTGATTGATTGTTGTAGCTGTGCATCCCAGTCAGTAAGCCCCCGGGTAGACCCGAGTTTGCCACTTTATTATTTTAATTTATTTTTTTTGGTGGTAGTCTTGACTTGGCACGTTTCGGAGTATTGTGGTAGGCGGTGTTCTTCGGTCTGCTGCATACTCACGAGTTTAACGTTTAAAGGCGCCTGTCGGGAAACCACTGAAGACTAGGAAAGGGTAAGTTTAGTTTTCTTTAAGGTAGGTAGGAGTTGGGGTGTTACAGTAAATAGCATTTGCCCAGTGAATGTGTACTCTTTCATTTCGTCGCTTTAGTGTTGTGGGGACATGGCAAACACCTTCTTGTGGTGTCCCCCGTCAGTAACTTATGACTGCCAATCGTAGCTATAAGCGAAACAGAGTTTGCCAATTAACGGCCCTCACCTGGGCTGGTGCTCGGCTGCAGTCGGGGAGGAGAGCCGGTGGTGTTTACTCCGCTGGCCTCCAACCCAGAATACTGCAGCTGAACACCGAAGGACTCACCTCCAGCAAGATCAGCGTCATCGAGCAGCTGGCCTATACCACCAAGGTCCTCGTCATCCTTCTCCAGGAGACCCATTGCGTTTCAGCAGACAAGCTAGTATTACCAAATTTCACACTAGCTGGGTCTATCCTAAGCAGGAAACACGGCCTTGCCACGTTTGTCCATGAAAGACTGAGCTGGACTCTCGCCGACCAATCTCCGGCTGACTCGGAGATTGAGTGGTTGTGCGTGGACGTTGCCGGTTTCAAAATTGTAAACGTCTACAAGCCTCCCCCCTTGCGATTCACGCCGGTGTCTGTCCCGGTGTTCCACCACCCCTGTCTCTATGCTGGCGACTTTAACTGTCAGCATGAAGACTGGGGGTACAATACCAACACACTCAACGGAGAGAACCTGGCTGCTTGGGCAGCTAACAACTGCCTGGCCCTGTTATACGATCCAAAGGGTGCAGCCAGCATTCTCTCCGGTCGCTGGAACACTGGGACGAATCCTGACGTGGCATTTGCGAGTGTCCGTGCAGACAACCGGCTCCCTGACAGACGTGTGCTCGGAAAGTTCCCGCGGTCCCAACATCGACCATCGCTGATAACCGTGCCTAAACTCGTGGACTCTATCCCGAGTGAGCCGGTGAAGCGATGGAATTTCCGTAAGGCCAATTGGAAACGCTTCCGCCTCCTCACTAACAAATCCACGTGGCGTCTTCCATCGCCTAATACCAACAACGTGGATGAGGCATACCGGGACTTCTGCGGCATGTTAGTGAAAGCGGCCAAGAAATCCATCCCACGCGGACGTCGCAATAGCTACAAACCGTGCTGGGATGCGGAGTGTAAGAACCTCTACCGTGTTTTCCTTCGGGCTCCTGCCGGAACCGAGTCAAACTGGGCTGTTACAGCCCTGTTGTCAAGACTCGGCCGGAGGAGACAAGAGCGCTGGGAGGAGGCTGTCAATTCCATCGACTTCTCGCACTCCAGCCGCAAGGCATGGAGTATCCTGAACAACCTCACTGGCAGGTCAAGACACTCCCCTCGTCACTGCCCCATTTCTGCAAATAAAATCGCATCACAATTTGTGAAAAATGGGGTATACAAGGGTAAAGACCGCGAGTCATCACAACTCGTGGCAAAAGAAGTGTCTGACCTTCAGGGGCGGACTGGCCATCTGGAGTACCGGGAGTTTTCCCGGTGGGCTGATGGACAATTGGGGCCGATCGATGCAACGCAAAAAAAAAAAAAAAAAAAACTGATGTGTGGTTCTAACTGGCCGGCCCAGACGAGTGGGCTGCCGGCCCATTACTTTTGGCAGAGGGGTTTACTTCACATCTGATATTTCTGTATCCCTAAAAATCCTTCAAATTTGTCAGTCTCCCCCCTCCCCCCCAGCCAATTATTTTGGTCCACTCCATTACGTCACCTGAGCGCCAGGGCGCGAGATCAGTAACATCCGAAGTCATCATCGATGGTTCAACTTCGGAAAAAATTGTTGCAACATGGAACAAAAGGGTAAAAAACGGAAAGGTGGGGCTGAAAAGCTTAGACAAAAGAAATTAAAATCACTTGAGTCAGGTGCAGCCAAGTGTTTTAAAATAACAAATTATGTTAACGTTAGTGGCCGCAGCAGCAGCACTGCCACTGCTGCAGATGACAGGGTTGCTGGGCCCAGCACTAGCAGTAATGAATCTTCCCAGCCTCAGCCTAGTAGTGAAATTGGCAGCAGAGGGGAGGAGGAGGAGGACGACGACAACGATCTTTCAGGACCGCAGCAGCCCACTGAGCCCAGCGACGACAACACAAGTTCAACTAATCAAGGCCTTGAAGCTGAACCGGTAAGGCAGAAGACGATAGGGATAAGATAAGCTAGGTTTGGCTAGCTGGCTATTTTTTTGCTATCACGAGAGATGCTTAACGTTAGCTAGAACAACCACAATTACAACTGGGTCATTGGTAAGCTAGCTACACATGTCCATAAATCATACACCACTGGCAAATTGTTTCTCCTGATTAATTTTCCTGTTGAACTCAATGGAAAAAATATTCAGGAGAAACAATGGGTACGTTTACATGCACAGCAATATCCGATTACTGGAAACGATCAGCTTACGCCATTATTTAACTTATTGCGTTCACATGGACATAAGAAATGTGATTACTCCAAAAGCCGCGTTTACATGATTCTCTCCATAATCAGCTCTGTGGAAAACGTAGCTACTAACTGCTTCCCGTTGTAAGGACAAAAATGATCCGCCCGTCAAAAATTGACGTTAGTAGGCTATTATTATTATTATAGCTAGCTAGTAATTATTATAGCTACTTATTTATAGCTAATTGCTAGTAGTGGTTGATTTATATTATTGTACAAGCTAGCTTTACCGATCTCTAAATCTGGCGAATTTCCCGAAAATTTCAGTTATTTAATGTGCTAGCCACAAACTAGCTAGTACAAACACAAGCACGTAACACTGAACAATATATTTTCACCGGTGAAATGCAAATTTAATAATAAAATTCTGGAAGTGAGATGCTGAAGGAACCCCAGGCATAGCAAATGTTGACGGGTGGAATCATTTTGACGTTACACCACCTCTTCTGCCTGACATGCGTAGTTTTGAAAAGCCGAAAGAAACCGGAGAAAGGTGTTTACATGCTCCAAAAAAACGTTTGGCCAAAAAACCAGGGGTATTAATCGGGTTTCGAAAACACGGATTATGACCTTACATTATCGGATAAAGGTGTTTACATGACCATTTCAGTAACCAGAGTATTGCCATAACCGGGTTCAGATCGGAGTATTAGTGTGCATGTAAACGTGCTTGTAGTATCTACTGCATATCTGGCAGCAGCACGGTGGTTTGAAGCTCATTTGATACCTTGGACCCTTGATGACTTAAAGCCATTTAGCCAACAAATGTGTTCAATACTGTATTAGCATAATTTACAGCTGAATCTAGTCCCACCCCCCAATTCCCATAGAGATCCATATAAATGCAAAGAGTTTTTGTATCGCTTGTCAGACAACCTGAAAATAAGATATCCAGACTCTGATGATGTTGATAAGTCACAGACATCAGGAAGTCATGGCATGCAAAGGATATGTGACCAAATATTTAAAAATATTATTCAATAAATATTATTCTATATAAATATTATATTGTTCAATAAAAGTGGTGGTATTAAGGGGTGGTGTGTTTGTGTGTGCCTCGACGGGGCAGGGGCGGTGGAGTATCTGCGGGCCGGTTGTGGTGGGCCGGTCTGGGTCAAAAAGTCCAGGGCCATTTTTTAGTCCCAGTCCGTCCCTGCTGACCTCTGGAGGGCCCCAACATCTAGCAGTGATAACATCTCCGGTGAATTCACACCGGAGGAGTTCGCTGCCGCCCTCCAGCACCTAAAGCCAGGAAAAGCTCCGGGCCCTGATTCCATCTGCCCAGAGCTTATACTCCATGCCGCACCTGCCCTGAAGTCCTGGTTAAGAGCTTTCCTCTCTTCCTGCTTGCGCCAACTCAAGATCCCCAAAATCTGGAGAAGAGCCCTAGTTGTCGCGATCCCTAAGCCGAATAAGCCTGAAGGGGATCCTAAGAGCTACCGTCCCGATCGTCGACCCGCTGCTCCCTCGGCAGCAGGCCGGGTTCCGACGCGGGAGATCCACCGTAGACTAAGTCACTTTGATGACTCAAGACATCGAGGACAGCTTTTCGTTCAAGAAGAAGGCCGGAGCCATTTTTGTCGATCTGACGGCTGCCTATGATACCGTATGGCACCGTGGCCTCACCTGCAAGCTGCTCTGCCTGCTGCCGGACAGGCACATGGTCAGTATGATCCTGGAGCTTGTCCGAAATCGCAGCTTTAACCTCAACACCGGTAGCGGACAGCAAAGCAGGTTACGACGCCTCAAGAACGGCGTCCCCCAGGGATCTGTCCTGGCCCCCCTCCTCTATAATATCTACACTTATGACTTGCCTGATACAGTCTCGCGGAAGTATGCCTATGCGGATGACCTCGCGTTGGTGTACTCCGCTGGAGACTGGCAGTCATTGGAGGGGACTTTGAGCCAGGACATGCAGACACTAGTGGCATACCTCTGGAAATGGAGGTTGAAGCTCAGCGAGGAAAAGACGGTGTCGGCGGCCTTCCATCTCAACAACAGGGAGGCTAAACGTGAGCTCCGAATATATATTGGCGGAACACCCCTGCCATGCTGCGCTGAGCCAACTTACCTCGGTGTGACATTGGACAGGTCGCTCACGTTTCGCCGACACCTTGAGTCACTGCGCAAGAAGTTAACATCTCGTGTGGCATTGATGAGGCGACTAGTCGGGTCAGGCTGGGGCGCCGACGCAAGAACATTGCGTACGGCAGCCCCGGCCCTTGTTTTCTCGACTAGTGAGTACTGCGCACCGGTATGGTGTCGCAGTGCCCACACCCGCCTCATCGATACGCCCATCAACGAAGCCTTGCGCATCGTGACAGGATGCCTGCGTCCCACTCCCGTGGACAATCTTCCCATTCTTGCAGGCATCCAGCCCACTGGGCTTCGCCGCGCGGGAGCCACAGCACGTCTCGCGTGCCGGTCCGTGGAGCCAAACCATCTGCTCCACGAAAGGCTCGCTGTAATTGCTGAGCCTCCCCGGCGCCTTAAGTCGAGACACCCATTTGTGCCTGCCGCACAGGAATTCCTGCAGCAATGCAGTGATCTTAACATCAGTGCGGCACGGTGGGCGGATTACATCTGGAGCACGGAGTGGGAGGAGAACACCTCTAGACTCCGTGACTTCATCCCAGACGTCGGTTTTCCCCCTATTGGGGTGGACCTGCCTAGACTGGCGTGGGTGAGGCTTAACCGCCTCCGGACTGGCGTTGGGCGCTTCCGCTCATCGATGCACAGATGGGGCTTGGCTTCTTGCGCAGCCTGCGAGTGTGGCGCAGAGGAACAAACCGCAGACCATGTCATCCTTGACTGCCCGATTTATTGGGGACCCAATGGGATGCATGGTCTGTCGGTTCTGGATGACGACACGGTGACGTGGCTACTGGAGGTGTGCCCCGAAATATAGTCCGGGTGAACCCCCCCTAGGCTCCGGGTGGTAAAAGGATAGCCCCTCGGCCCCGAGCCTGGGGATGTGGAAAAAGAAGATCCTACCCAAACGCAGAAGAAGTGTTGTGTATTGCACTGCTATTTTGTAGTGTTTAACAGGCTGAAGTTTGTGGTTAGACTTTAGTTGGCTGCCATGATTTATGAGGTTTACCCATTCGGTTGTCTAGCCTTAGTCAGCTTGTGAGTGTTGGGGCGTGGTTTTGTGCATTTGTGAATTTTTGTGGTCATATTTTGGGGAATGTTTTGATGACCACTTCGTTTGGAGTTTTGTAGCCAAATAGCAGCCATTCGGAATTTTGTTTTGTGATTTTTGTTTTGACAAACTAATTGACAATGACCTCTGTAGCAGAGGAATTTGCAGAAAATCCTTCTGTGGAGGTATTCGACCGTCTCACCGAAGAGCAGCTGTTAGAAGTGGCTAATTATTATAAAATTGATTTGACATCCTCTGAAAAACGTTTGAAATACACCATCAAATGTGTCTTGCTGCCCTTTTTGGTGGAGAAAAGAGTTCTTCCTCCCGTTGATATGAAGGATACTATCCGTTTGAAAGAGCTTTCAGTCCGTGAGAAAGAATTAGATAATGAGAGAGAATTATTATGAGGAAGAGCCATTGAGAGTGAGTTGGAGTTAAAGAGATTGGAATTGCAGGCCAAACAAGAAGACATTGACTTAACATTCCACACTGGTTCATTCGATGTCACTAAACACATTAAGTTGGTACCACCTTTTGTTGAGAAAGATGTTGAAAAGTACTTTCCACTTAAAGTGGCGACTACTTTGAAATGGCCCAAGGAAGTATGGACTTTATTAATTCAGTCTGTGTTAACTGGCAGAGCTCAAGAGGTGTATGCATCTCTTTCGTTAGAACAAAGTTCAGACTACGATGTGGTTAAAACTTCTATTTTGCACGTTTTCGAGCTTGTTCCGGAATCTTATAGACAGCGTTTTAGGCGATATAAGAAATTAGAGCGTCAGACTTACGTTGAGTTTGCACGCGAAAAAGAAACTTTGTTCGATCGCTGGTGTTCTTCCAAGAAAGTAGACAATCAGGAGAAGTTACGAGATTTATTGCTCGTTGAAGAGTTTAAGAACTGTCTGCCTGACTCGGTGTCTACATATCTTAACGAACAAAAAGCTGAACCTTGCATGAAGCTGCTGTCTTAGCAGACGAGTATGTTTTGACCTATCGAGTTTTTTTTAAGGATAAGCGTAAGCCGGTATCTAGTCAGTTTAACTCTTCAGAGAAAATGGTTAATTCTCCGAGTAGTCCTGAACGGATCTGTTTCTATTGTAAAAAGCCTGGTCATTTAGTGGCAGAGTGTCCTGTGCTTAAAAAGAAACAAGCTGCGAAAGGCGTTGGGTTGATCAAAGCTGCGCTACATCCAGAATTGCCCTGTCTTGAAAAGGACGTGGAGTCTGGGTATGAGCCCTTCCTCAGTGGTGGTTTTGTGTCGTTGCCTGGTGATGAACATTTAACTCCAGTTCGCATGCTGCGCGACACCAGTGCTGCACAATCCTTCATATTACAGGGGGTGTTACCCTTGTTAGAGCAAACTAAAACTGGAATTAGTGTGTTAATTTGAGGTTTTGAGATGGGTTTCACGGTGGTTCCACTCCATCGAGTTTATTTAAAATCTAGTGTGGTAACTGGCAGCGTTGCTGTTGGCGTTCGTCAGTCTTTGCCCATTCATGGCGTGTCCTTTATACTGGGTAACGATCTAGCTGGTGGTAATGTATGGGATAAAGTCGGTTCTGATATGCTACCGCAGGTCGTTGCTGTGCCTGGCAAGCCGGAAGATCACAAGTGTGCGCAGAAGTATCCTGATGGTTTCCCTGCCTGCCCTGTCACTCGCGCTATGGTGAAAAATAATTCCAATTCTCTAATTAATGAAGTATGTTGCTCTTCCCCTCTCGATACTGATGATGTTCTTGATTTGTCAGATTCTTTCTTAGTTGCTCCTGGTGAGTTTATGAATTAGTTTGAGTTCCCTTCCAACGTTCGCCTTGCTGTGCCTGATGGGAAAACGAGCACAGTTAGTAACGAGTCTACTGTGTGTCTCTCTCGAGAAAATGAATCGCTTACCTCACTGTTGCAATCTGCCTCATCTGATATTGACATTGAGAAAGAGCCTCAGTGTTTTTTCTTTCATGAAGGAGTTTTGATGAGGAAATGGCGACCGCATAATGTCCCAGATGAATGGAATTATGTCCATCAGATTGTGATTCCTTCTGAGTACAGAAATGAGGTTTTGAGAGTAGCTCACGATAATGTGGCTGGACATTTGGGAGCCACTAAAACATTTAAGCGCATCCTTCAGCACTTTTTCTGGCCTGGGTTGAAGCGGGATGTGGTTAGTTTTTGCAAAACCTGTAGTGTTTGTCAGATTGTTGGTAAACCCAATCAGACGATTCCGCCCGTTCCTCTGTATCCCATTCCAGTGATGGGGCAGCCCTTTGATCATGTCATTGTCGATGTTGTCGGTCCACTCGTGCGATCTAAAAGTGGCCATCAGTATCTTTTGACCATGATGTGTGCAGCCACCCACTTCCCAGAGGCAGTTCCTCTGAGGACAATTACCACCAAGGCGGTGACGAAGGAGCTGTTTAAAGGTTGTATCAGCGATTTTGGGTGGAAACATAAATGATCACATTCATCTGATTTTTCCTCACAATCCGCTAGCTGCCCGCCCCATAAGCAGGCCGTCAAAAAAAACGCGTCTCTGTAGGCAGCCTATGCTCCGAGATCGTACACAAAAACAAATGGTACTACCAACCACTCAAAACCAAAATAAACAGTATTCCAACCAATCACAATCATCTGCACAAACGCTAATACTCTTATCTCGCTGAAATCTTGACGGATTTACAAACGGTTTGGTTTCTTACAAACGTTATTAACGTGGTTATAATTCTGGATGCTTGAACACTATTTTTTAAAACATAACATAATTATTCATAAGTATGTTTGTTTGGGATTTCGCTTCAGAAGTGACGCACGTTTGTGCAGATCATTGTGATTGGTTGGAATACTGTTTATTTTGGTTTTGAGTAGTTGGTAGTACCATTGTTTTTGTGTACGATCTCGGAGCATAGGCTGCCTACAGAGACGCGGTTTTTTGACGGCCTGCTTATGGGGCGGGCAGCTAGCGGATCGTGAGGAAAAATCAGATGAATGTGATCATTTATGTTTCCACCCAAAATCGCTGATACAACCTTTAAGTTTTTCTCTGTGTTCGGGTTGCCAAAAGTTATTCAGACTGACAGAGGGTCGAATTTTACATCCCGTGTTTTCGCCCAAGTTTTGAGACAGCTTCGCATCCGACACAATGTTTCCAGTGCCTATCATCCAGAAAGTCAGGGGGCACTGGAACGTTATCACCAAACACTGAAGAGCATGTTACGTAAATACTGCTTGGAAACTGGCAAAGATTGGGCAGATGCAGTTCCCTGGTTGTTGTTTGCATGTAGAGAGGTGACAGGAGTCACTTGGCTTCAGCCCCGCTGATCTAGTTTTTGGACACACCCCGCGCGGTCCTTTGGCTGTTTTAAAAGATCAGTGGCTGAGTGATTCCCCTGCGAAAAACATCTTGAGCTGTGTTTCAGATTTTCGTTTTCGTTTGCACAGAGCTCGTGAATTGGCTAGGCAAAACCTTGGGAAAGCCCAAGTTAAAATGAAGTGTTGGTATGACCGTAAAACTAAAAACCGTTGTTTTAAAATCGGCGATAAAGTTCTCGTGTTGCTGCCCATCCCTGGCTCCGCCTTACAGGCCCGCTTTAGTGGTCCATATGTGGTGGAGCATAAACTTTCTGATCGTGATTATGTAATTGCGACTCCAGACAGACGTCAGAAGACTCGATTATGTCATATAAACATGCTGAAACCTTATTTTGACCGTGATCCTTCTGCTCACTCCAGTTCAGCTGTGGTTGTGCCCAAAGCTGATTCTTTGCGATCGGGTGACGTTGCCCCTATGCTGTTGTCCTCTCTGGTGGAGGAGTGTGGTGACGCTGAGAACAGTCCTTCTCGGGCTGTCATAGAGGGGCGTCTTAATAATTTGGAAATGCTCGCTGTTCTGCATGATCATCTTCCGCATCTCACAGATTCAGAGAAAACTGATATTATAGATCTTGTACAACAGTTTCCAGAAATGTTCTGTGATATACCAAAACAAACGCATGTCTGTGAACATGACATAAATGTCGGAACAACAGCCCCGATCAAACAGCACCTGTATCGTGCTAATCCGCTGAAGCGAGCCATTTTAAAGAAAGAAGTCGAGTACATGCTTGCCAATAACATCGCTGAGCCTAGTACGAGTGCGTGGAGTTCTCCATGTATTTTAGTGGGTAAATCTGACGGTACATTTCTTTTTTGCACCGACTACAGGCGTGTCAATGCAGTCACTAAGCCAGACTCTTATCCATTGCCCAGGATGGATGACTGCATAGACAAGGTGGGTTCTGCAGTGTTCGTGAGTAAGTTCGACTTGCTTAAGGGCTACTGGCAGGTCCCCCTTACAAGTCGGGCAAAAGAAATCTCCGCTTTTGTTACACCTGACGACTTCCTGAGTTATTGCGTTATGGCTTTCGGGATGCGTAATGCGCCGGCAACTTTTCAGAGGTTGATTAACATTGTGCTGTCTGGTATGTCTGGCTGTGAGGCATACTTAGATGACGTGGTCGTATATAGTTCATCTTGGTCTGATCATGTCGCGCAAATTCGTGATCTTTTCCATCGTTTGTCTGTTGCCAATCTCACCATTAATTTGGCGAAATGTGAGTTCGGGAAGGCAACGGTGACCTACTTGGGTAGAATTGTGGGGGGAGGACAGGTGTATTATACAAAATATCTGCCATCTGTAATTTCCCTGCCCCTGTAGATCGTTGCGAGTTGCGTCGATTTCTGGGAATGGCAGGTTACTATCGAGCGTTCTGTAAGAACTTTTCTTCTATCGTGGCTCCCTTGACTGACTTGCTTAGTCCGAAAGTGTCATATCAGTGGTCTGAATCATGCCTAAAGGCATTTGAAAATGTCAAGGCGTTGCTGATCTCTGCTCCTGTATTGGTTGCGCCTGATTTTCAGAAACCTTTCTTTTTAGCTGTTGACGCAAGTGACGAAGGTGCTGGTGCTGTCCTCCTGCAAGAAGGTGTTGAAAATGTCCACCACTCCATTTGCTATTTTTCAAAAAAGTTTAATCGGCATCAACGGCGGTATTCCACCATCGAAAAGGAGACACTAGCCCTCGTCCTTGCTGTCCAGCATTTTGAAGTCTATCTGGGTTCTTCTGATAACATTGTCGTGTACAGCGATCACGACCCCTTGAAGTTCCTCAATCGCATGAGAAACGCTAATCAGCGTCTGATGCGGTGGAGCTTGATTTTACAACCGTTTAATATTGAAATTAAGCATATCCGCGGTACTGACAACGTCATTGCTGACGCACTGTCACGAGTACCTGCGTGACCGTCATGCTCTTTACAGCTATACCAGTAGCTGTATTGTCATGGTTTGTGTGTTTTTTTTGGTCTCTTTCTTGTCTTTAAAATTACAGCAAAGCTGTATGTTTTTGTGTTTTGCAATTGAGTGCCCTTGCTCATCTCTGTCTGTGGGATGTGGTTTTAGGGACTAACATTTGTGTGTATTTGGCCTTTGATTAAAGGTTTGTGTGTTTTTCATTATGGAGACTGGAGTCACCATTTTGGTGTGGGGGTGTTACGTCCCTTTAGTACCTGAAGGTGGCACTGTCTCCTTGTCTTGTCTGCTTTACCTGTATTGTTTGGAGGTGAGACCTGTTGGGAGAGGGCGGAGCCTGCTCCTTAAAATCACCTCGCCCTGGAAGTCGGGGGAGAGATTTTGGCCGCCACGCCAGTTGTGTTTTGCTGTTTCTTTTTGATCTTCCCGTTTGTATTGATTTTCTCCCCATTTCCCCTTTTTGTTGTTTATCCATTGGTTATTTGTTTAATAAAACCCCTAGTTTTGAGCCCATTTTTGTCTCCTGATTGTTTATGTTGCGTTCAGCCTAGCTGGTCGTAACAGTAGCTAGCGTTGCAATTGTGTTCAACAGCATAATCCAGCTAATGCCAATGTACATCCAGCTGACCTACAGGATGCAAAGCAAGGTGGAGGTAAAGCAGGGTTTTTATGAAATTGCCAACCTGTCCAATGTTATCGGTGCCTTAGACTGCACATGTATGTTTTCAACGTTTTTGCTGAAAAGTTGGTGAAACACCGTCTCGCGTTCAGGTGAAAAACCGGATAAAAAACTTGAAAAGTGAAAGTTTTTTAACCGGGTAGACTGTAGCTAGGCTTTATCCCAGGAAAACCTTAGCTCGATTCTGGCTTTTTGCTCAGCGGGACACGCTTATCAATGTGACCGCAATTAGAACGCGCCAGTAATTCAGAGAGATTCGGAAAATAAGGTAGCCTATGTGATTACCCGATTTCAAACAACAACTGACACGCACAGAAAATAACGGTTTATTCATTTCCCGGCTGAAAGCCTCGCAGATGGCGGCAATACGCTCACTTGCTTGTCCGATGCAGACATAGTTGCACAGCAATGCGTTTCTTCACCTCCAATTCAATGTCAATCCATTTATTATTTTATAAACTTACAGTTTATTTTACTACTAACAGTCCATGTGAGGGGTGATCCTGCATTGATGTACATGTTATCTCCTGCTTGTCATGGTTTGTGACCCTTTTTCCCTTGCGGTCGGTTTCCTTTGTAGCCACGCGAGGGCGCTGCCCTTTTACTGGATGTTTGCTCCGCCACGTATTGATTTCAGAGTTTCTCTCAGCATCTCACCTGTGCGTGGTTACCCTGGAGCTATTTAAGCCCATGTTTTCCTCCGTTCTGGGCTTTGATATTAATTTGTATTGTCAGGCATTATTTGCATTATTTTGTGTGCGGTATTATTTTGCCCTTTGATTGCTTAGCCAGTACGACTAGGTCTAGGTTTTTTAGGAGACCATTTTTGCTCCAGAGTGTTTTATTGGAGTAGTGTGGGACTTGCCTTTGTGGATATATTAGGACTTATCCCCCCTGGCTCTTTTCTGTCTCCGCTTTCTGGGTCTTTCCTTTCTTCCGTTGCCTAGAACCTTTTGCCTTCTCTGTCTCTCCCTCCTCTCTCTGTCTGCTTTCTTCCGTGAAAGCGAGAGGAGTCTTTGTTTGTTTGTGAATGTATTTGTATAGTCATTTCTTACTAAGAGACCGGGCGTTTTTATCGTACTGACAGGTGGGGCTTTACTTATTTTGAGAGGCAGGGCGTTTATTTTCTATTAAGCTCGCGTTAGTGTTTTAGCCGGTAAATGTACGGTGCAGCTGTCCTGTTTAGTCCTTTTTACCTGCGGGACGATTGTGTTCGGAACTGTAGTTCTGTTCATTCTCCGGATATGTCTCTCCTCATATGGAGCTTGGGCGATTTTGTTGACATGTTTGCGTTTGACTGCGAGTCTCTGAAAGTAGCCTTGGAACGTTAGCTCTCTGCTCCTTTCGCCTTGTTACATTCCTCTTTACGAAAAAGATTATTATGATAAGTTACTATCGCCTTGTTACATTCCTCTTTACGAAAAAGATTATTATGATAAGTTACTATCAGAAAATAGAAATTACACCAGAAACCTCTGGAAAATAATTAATTCCGTCTCTGGGCGTAAGGCCAAGAGGACATTCTCGGATCATTTCAATATAAACAACAAGAGGGAAGAAGAAAAAAAGTCGACAGTAGACAAGTTCAACAAATACTTTGTTAGGGTTGGTCCGGAGCTAGCCAAGGCCATTCCTTCCTCACTCCTGCAGTGGGATCACTTTGATAGGGGCAGTGAGACAAAACAAGAGTCATTATTTTTATATCCTGTCACACAAAATTAAATTAAAGCAATACTGAGAGACTGCACAGCTAAGACATCCACTGACGTAGATCAGATAGACATGACATTGTTAAAAAGGATATCAAAGGCGATCATACCTCCACTAACACATATATGTAACTTATCGTTCTGTAATGGCGTGTTTCCAGATAAAATGAAGATAGCAAAAGTTCTTCCTTTATACAAAAGTGGAGACAAACAGGAGTTTTCAAATTATCGTCCTGTTTCAATTTTACCACAGTGCTCAAAAATTATTGAAAAGCTCTTTAATGTCAGATTAGATAATTTCATTGATAAACACAAACTGTTATGTGACAACCAATACGGGTTCAGGAAAAAACATTCAACAGCACTGGCCCTAACAGAATCCATAGAATTTATCAAAGACGCGCTAGACCGGAAACTATTCACCATAGGCATCTTCATTGACTTGAAAAAAGCTTTTGACACGATAAACCACAACATATTGATGGAAAAATTGTACAGATATGGAGTTAGAGGAATCGCATTACAATGGATAAAGAGTTACCTATCAAGTAGAGTTCAATTTGTTCAGATAGGGGACAACATATCATCATGCCTGGATATCACCTGTGGGGTCACACAGGGTTCAGTCTTAGGACCAAAATTATTTTTACTATATATTAATGACATAGTCAAAGTATCTGACGTTTTAAAATTAATTTTATTCGCGGACGACACAAACATCCTATGTTCTGGAATTGATCTTAATCAAATGGTCACATCAGTTAACAATGAAATGTCAAAGCTTCACACGTGGTTTAATATTAATAAACTATCATTAAACCTTTCAAAGACTAAATTCATATTATTTGGGAAAAGAGGCCTGAAGGAAAACATAAACTTAAAGGTCAATGGTATCAACATTGAACGAGTGAACGAACACAAGATTCTGGGGGTTACGGTAGATAGCCTCCTGACATGGAAACCACATGTGAAGCTAGTTCAATGTAAATTGGCCAAAAGCGTGTCTATTTTGTGGAAAATGCAGAAACTACTCAATCAACATTCACTTAAGACAATTTACTCGGCACTCATAACACCTCACCTACACTACTGTGTTGAAGTGTGGGGACACACTTATAAAGACACTATAGAGCCACTGTTCAAACTCCAAAAAAGGGCAATGAGAGTTGTATATAGTGTCCCATATAGAGACCACACAAATGATTTGTTTATTAAGGCAAAGTTTCTCAAGTGGCAGGATATAATTAAATATAATACTGTACAAATATTATTCTTAGCCTCCAAAAATCTCTTACCCGTACATATACAGAAACTGTTTCTAAAGAGAGATGACATACATAACCTAAGAGGAAATATGATTTATAAACAAAAATCTATAAAGTCAACACTCAGAGGTCATTCATTATCCATTGTGGGGGTTAAGCTTTGGAACAGTTTACATGATGAGATTAAAATGTCTACAAATTTAAAGACCTTCAAGTGTAAGATAAGATGCAAGATGGTAGAAAATTATCAAGTTTAAAAAATAGGGGGTTATCATGAAATGAAAACAATGTCATGATGTACAAAAAAAAAAAAATAATAAATAAAAAAATTTACTTTTATTTTTTTTTCTTTCTTTCTTGATCAGTTTCGCTATAAAGAAAATTTAGCTATGCTGTTGTGATACTAAAAAAATCTGTTTTAATCAAATGTATAATATGAACATTTAAAATCGTGAGGGAATTGGGGCGGGACTTGATAAGCAGGCTGCTTTTTTCCCGTATCCCTTTTCGGCAGGAAATGTATTTGTTAAATGCATACTTCAGAAATGTGATGCAATGTGACTATACACATGCCGAAATAAACAAATAAACAATAAAGGTAGGGTGTTTATTTTCTACTAATCTCGCGTTTGTCTTTTAGCCGGTAAATGTCCGGTGCAGCCTGTCCTGTTCGTTCCTTTCGGTACCTGTCTCCGTACATGGAGCTTTTGGCGATTTTGTTCGGAACTGTAGTTCTGTTTCGTCCTTCAGTACATGTCTTCCTATAGGGAAGACTGGGCGATGTTGTGGACATGTTTGTGTGTGACTGCGAGTCTGAGAGTAGCCTTGGAACGTTCTGTTCTCTGGATCTCTGTTCCTTTCGCCTCCTCGTATACTATCTCGTATTATTTTGCAGGGTTTGTTGGCTGTCTGTTTTATTTGTGCCATTATGCTACTCAGGGTCGGCGCCAGAATTAATGAAACGGGTGGGCATTTGGTTTTTATACATACAGTACATTTTGCAGAGGGGAGGGGCATAGCACAGTTCAACTAATATAGAGTAGATTAGAAGAGAATAGAATAGAATAGAACTCGAATAACAGAGATGCAGCGACCGTGCCGTATGTAGCCTACAGTATGCTTGGGGCTAAAACTTTGACCTCGCGCTGTGAAGTCGAGCGTTGACCAATTTGAAAGAAAGTGAGCCATTCCGACAGTTTACACAAAAGACACACCGGGTGGCGCGATTTGTCTGGCCCACCAGACAGTAGCTAACAAACTGTAAACTAGATATCTAGATTTAAAGCACATCCACAAAGAGACAGGAGCGAAAACAATACCCACGGGGTAATATAATAGAATCATACTGAATACACCGAACACGACCGATATGTAGCTGCTATACACATTACCCTATAGCATAACTCAAGTTTTTAGACCGTCAATGCGTGAGATTTGTCACATTTCTAAAATTCCAATATCCACATAAAATTGGCCGTGCCGCAAATAATCCTGTTTTTTGACTGTAATGTAAATGAGCAAAACTGCACCAATGCTGACGCATAAAACAGCAGAAAAATCAGTAAACAGCTGGACTCACCATTAGAAGAGTTGGATGCGACGTGTGCTCGTTTGAAACCTCCGCAGTACATCGTCTTTGCACTTTCTTGTTAGGTCTTTTTCAAAGGCCAGCTGAACCAGCTGAGCCTTACGGGCATGGAGCATGGCGCGTCTGTGTTCTGTGAAGACATTCTTGAGGGTTGAGAATGAATTCTCACACATGGCAGTGGAGGCTCCGAATGTCAAGCCATATTTAAGTGCCACCAGAACACTTGGCATCGCCTCCAATGCTTTGTTGTGTGCGGACAGGAGCCCTTTAATGGTCCATTTCCCATCGATTGCCTCTCCATCCATTTGTGTGCGGATAAATTTATTTGCAACGACATACTCTGCTTCAACGATGGTCGACTTTGTTAAGTCCATGATGTGCTTAATGGCTTTGACATCCAGAAATGTCTCGCTTTGTGCAGTTGCTAACTTTGTGTTGCACTCACTGAAGCGCGTGTCCATCTCTCCAAGCACCGCATCAATTGTACTAAAGTACAGTCTCCATAGCTCCGTTTTGTCATTGTTTTTTAACTTGACTGGCTCTTCAACCACGTACTTATCCAAGTTCCTATTCAGCAAGCGTCTCCGTTTTGTGGGTACAGGTTCAGTCACTGCATGGTCGGTGGCTGCAACGGCAGTGTCCCACAGCTGTGTGAATTCGGCCTTGCAGCGGAGTTCACGCACACACTCGGCGGCACTTGTCACCAGTTTCAGCCCCGTCAACAGGTCAGTCTCCTCTCCCTGAAGTAGCTTGTTCGGGGGGTCCAGTAGCTTTAGCATCTTGTGTACCAGTTGAGCGATGAACATGAAGCTGGGCTCAGATACCTCTCCCAGCAGCCCAACTGCCTCCATCCTCACTTCTGCGCCATAGGCCCATAGAGCATCAATCTCGGTGAGTAGTGAGGTAATTTCATTAAAGGATGCAAGGATAACTGATACACTGGCTAGGTGACCAGTCCATCTTTGGTCTAACAAGCGCTTCAACCGCTCACCCTTGTAATGTAACGCAACAGTAGGTTTTCTGAAGAAATTGTATAATGTGCCACACACATTAAAAAAATAATCGACAGCTTGCTCTGCTGACATGGCATGTACAACTACGAGATGAAGCTGGTGATTTAGACAATGGACGTACGGTATTTCTCGGCCTAGCTTGTCTTGCATGAGCTTTTGGACGCCACCTTATCTACCAGACATAAGCGAAGCCCCGTCATAAACTTGACTCAAAATCTTGGATGTACTCAGTCCCGCTTTTCGCAGCTCTGCGATTATGGTGTCGGTCAAAGTTTGCGCATCACCTTTATCAGTAGTAGGCATAGTAAGCAGACGTTCAGTTACTTCGTTGGTTTCTGAGACAAAATGAATAACAATCGACACGTTTTCACAGCCAGTTGAATCTTTAGTCCCATCGACTTTGATAGTATACCAAGAGTCACCTATTTCACCAACGATGGCTTCGGTCATCACACTGCTCATTATGCCTATAATGTCGTTCTGCACTTCATGGATAGTGTAAGTAGCATTACGGGGGATAGCTTTAACAATCTTAGCTAACTCGTGGTCTTTCTTGATTGTGTAGTCAAATAATGAAAGAAAGAGCCCACTTCCTCCCTCTGCCATGGCATCAAAGGCTTCCATCTTCCCTCTTAAAGGCAATTCATTAACCACGAGAAATTCAATCACATCAATAATAGCGGACATATAGTACTGGTTCTTTTTAAGTTGATCTGCATTCACAAGTGTGCAGATTTCCTTGCCAGTTTCAGCCCGATTATCCCGCTCCTTCCACATAGTCATGCACGTCGAATGCTCCTTGGACATACCATGCTTGTGAAAACCTTTGTTGGGTTCCACAGCGTGTTTCCAATCCGTATATCCCTTTATCATAAAGGTTGAGTCAACAGTAGCTCAAGCAGAGCGAAACTTTCTGCATGGGTAACAAAATGCGGCATCTGCTTTGACGGAATACTCAAGCCAGTCTCTATTGCTAAACCAAGTACTCACGAATGAACGCCTTTTCCGTTGAAAAAGACGTGTTGGGTATTTGTCCAATATCATTTGATTCGGTTTGTCACTGCCAATGTCACCTGGGGGCGCTGGTTGTGGTCCAAAAGAAACGGAGGAAGGATTGGCTTCTTTGGTCCCAACCTGTTTTTCCAAAATGATGGCTGATTCATTAAAGTCAGTAGCATTGCTAGCTGGAGTATGGCTGCTATTGACGTTGAGCTGTAGGCCTACGCTAGCCGCAGCCGTGTCTCCTTCAGATCTCCTGGTTGTTGACGGCGCTGATCGTGAAAGCCATTTTCGGATGTCCATTTTGCCGACAGACTTTTATTTAACTAACTAAATTTAATAGTGACCTTCCGATCATTTACTAGCTATAGACATACTGTCGCCTAGTTATACTTTTTGTTCAAAGTTGAACTGAAAGTTTTCCAACCCGCATGATTAGCCCGCCGTTTGGTTTATGCAAACAGCGAGGGAGGAGTCAATTATTGAAACCTCAAAGATGATAGGGTCTGAGGCAATTCAATCATAGTAGTAGCCTACTGTAGGTTATTGTATTTTGTGTAAACAGTTTTAGAATATAAAATTAAAAATTATATTTAAAAAATAACAATTAAAAACAGTAAAACATAATACATCTGAATTACTGGTTTATTGAAATTGAATTTTTCCCCCACATGGATAAAGGTATGTATCATTAGACAGTTTTGTCAGGGGGGGCACCAGCAGTCTGGTGGGCGGGCTTTGCCCCCCAAGGCCCGCCCCTGACGCCGACCCTGATGCTACTCGCCTGTTCTTATGCATCTCGTTACCGAGGCAGGGCGTTTATTATTGCTGGCTCTTTAGTTACTTAGCTCGTAGAGGTATGGGACCGCTGATCTCTGCTCTATTCGCCTGTAAAATGTTTCTCCTGGGAGATCGGGCATTCACGCTTTTACTGAGTTACGTAGCTCGTAGAAGTATAGGGTAGCAGTTCTTTGTTCCATTAGCCTTGTTTGGTTTTCTTACTGAGAAACCTGGCGTTTGTGCTTCTACTCATTGGTGTGTGACAGTGAGCCGGTTAGTAGTTTTGGTACGTGTGTTCCCTGTCTTGTCTCCTTCCCTTAATTACAGGGTTTCCCATCCTAGTGGCCTAGTGCTTAATGAATCCCTCTTGCTGCGTTTGGCCCCTCCTACCTCACACGTCACGCCACCATTACACTGCTAGGCCTTTACTTAACAGTTCATGACACCGGTATACTAATGTGGATCTCAATTTAGAAATAAGGATTTTGTTTTAGAAATGAGGATTTCTATTTAGAAATGAGGATTTCTATTTATAAATGAGGATTTTGCTTTAGAAATAAGGATTTCTTTTTAGAAACGAGGATTTAATTTTGAAATAAGGATTTTGTTTTAGAAATGAGTATTTCTATTTAGAATTATGGATTTTGTTTTAGAAATGAGGATTTATATTTAGAAACAAGGATTTCTTTTTAGAAAAGAGGATTTTTATTTAGAAACAAAGATTGCTTTTTAGAAATGTGATTGCACCTCTGGGCCAGCGTAGAGTCGCACCTTGAATTGAAATGTCCAAAGAAATTGCTTTCCCAGGTGCGTAGATCTATAAACAGTTCAAACATAAGCAAGGTAGAGTCCGCACACTGGGATTTGAAAAGTCAGTATTTAGAAAAATATATTTTATGTAATTGCATAAGCCAAAGTGCAAAAAATATTAATTTTCTTGATATGGTATTCTTTTTTAGAGGCAAAACTGATGAAACTATTAACCTTTTTTGCTATTCGAACAGGCAGCACGATTGCGACAAGGAAAGAATCCTTTTGCATTGTCAAAACGCCCTTGGTGGCCATCAGTGATTTTAAGCACTATTACTTGCTCTGGAATAAGAAAAGAGGAAGAGTGTTTAAAAAAAAAAAGTGTTAAAAAATCTCTTTACCAATAGGATCAACAGATAAAACATTCCAATGCTTTTTCACGATGCTACAGATGTTACGACTATGGTGTATACATACTGTTAAAGATAACTCTTTGGATTTTCTTGATCGTGTCAAAGAGTTCTTGTTATCGGACACCTTTTTTTAAAGCTAGTGCCAAACAATCTCTTGGATACCCTCTTGCCAAAAACTGTCTGAACAATTTATCGGACTCAATTTGAAAGTCCTAATCTTTTGTGAAAATACATTTGACCCTTAAAAATTGGCTGTATGGTGGGCCTTTTTTTAAAGGCACCAAGTGATAACTGGAATAGTGGATGAGACTGTTTGTTTAACCCACTGATAAAAACAAAGTGTTACGGTTCTCCCAACTGGTATGGACCCAAACGCAGGACTCGGAGACCGACTCACAATAAGCTCCAGCAGAGCACTTTAACCCCTTGGCGCAGATGGCAAATTTCACCTATTTAGGGGTGCTCTGTTTAAGGCTTTATAACTCCAGGTGTGAGCATCACATAAACTTGGTAAATGGCTTAAATGAAAGAAGACAGGTGTACCATTTACAATACAAACTTAGATTTGTTTATTTTCATAATTGAAGTCAAAATAAAGTGCCACAAATGCAAAGAAACCTAGGGAAAAAAAATTTTTAAATAGTTTTTTTTAATTTTGCTGAGAGCTACATAAGTGAAATCGGTAATATATATATACATTTCCTGGATCATAAACTCCATGTCCACAAGTTTTGCAAAATCTGAGGATGATATGCAGAACTACTAAAGGTCTATGATGCAAAATATAGCAGTGTATCCTGTTGTCCATTAGTGTCTCCAAATCTATCCAAATGGCTAAATTGTGCACTGCTGCAAATAAAATAAAAAAATGAAATATTTAACTACAAATCAACAGTTTGGGCTCATAAAACTCACTTGTGCATAATTTCCAAGTGAGAATTATATATTTTCAGCAGTATAGGGGGGTAGATATCTATGGGTCCAAAACCCCTATGCAAAACATGTCATAAAATGAATAAAATTAGGTTTGTACATTATAACGCATACACATTTGCTCCCTCTGGTGGCTTAAGATAAAAAACATTGATATCACAGTGTTACATGCACCTAAATATGTTGCCTAATCATTCACTCTTGTACCTCAATAAAACATCACTTGTCCCTGTACTCTACAGTATGTATACTTTTGTCCTGGGATTGCATTTTTCTGTATTCTTTTAATCTTTTAAGTTTTCCTATTCATAATAACTCCAAGGAAATTTTTTACCTTAATCTACCACATATCAGCGCAACAGTAAATTGGAATGAGCACTTGTCATGCCCTAAGAGACTCGTATACGCCAAAGCCTATTTTATGTATGATAACATGAACATAAAATAGTTTTCCACCATCTGTAAAATGCTGCCAAATAATCTATCGTCAATGAACATCGGTAGCCTAGTTCAAAAATACATTTAGCTAACGATTGCCCTACAGTATGCGAAATGCACTCAAAATGCGAAAATAACAACAGGGCTATCAAACATATTGGAAAGACAGTGCTCGAGTGGAAACACGAACGTACGTATGTAGCCAGCGAGACCAACGGTATTTTAGACGCAAAAATACTTACATATCGCAAAAGGGGAATTCCCTTGCATGCGTATTGTATATCGCTTGCGTAATACTAGATAGTTAAAACGAAAACTGCCGTTACGCTGGGCTGTAGTAAATTGCTCAAAGCACCCAAAAAGACTTGGCATATACCGTTGCGAAGGTTATAATGTACTCTATTGGATAAAAAAGCCGACAATTAAACCAGAGTGAACTGTAATGCATGAGACAGGGTTACAGGGCATGGGACTATTACGCGGCGACGTTTCAGATAGTGTAATAGCGGTATAAAGTGTTGTATATTTCTCAAACCGATTGTACCAGACAATAAATGACAACTGAATTTTGAAAGGAACATCTCGATGTGTAAAACCAATGGTAGGATTGTATATTTATTTCATATTTAGTAGCATACACTACTCACAAAAAGTTAGGGATATTCGGCTTTCGGGTGAAATTTCAGGATTAACCTAAAATGCACTATAACCTTTACAGGTGAAATTAATTTGACCTTCTCTAAACTTTTGAATGCACATGTCCAACTATTCAATGTTTCAGTACTTTTTGCACAACTTGCTGTTCTCTAACAAGGAGCTGAATGGCAATATTCACAACAGGTGTTTGATCCATGAATCGACCAATAAATTTCCTGGTTCAATTAGAATTGGTATTTAAACAGTCCTCTTCATCATGCTGTTCACATTTTGACATCATGAGACCAAGACGACACCTAACAATTGATCAACAGTACCTCGCCATTGCGAGGCTTCAAACAGGATGTTCTCAGAGGGAAGTGGCCACTGAGCTTAGAGTGTCACAGAGTGTCATCAGCAGGTTGCAACAGAGATACAGAGAGACTGGAAGAGTCACAGAAAGGCATAGAAGTGGACGTCCTTTGGCCACATCCCACACTGATGACCGCTTCATTGTGAACAGTGCCCTGCGGAACCGGATGATGAATGCCACTCAACTCCAGGCACATTTAAGGGAGGTGAGAGGCACCCAAGTGTCACGTCAGACCATTCGAAACCGTTTACATCAGCGTGGTCTGCGTGCTAGACGACCTGCAAGGGTACCTGACCACACCACCAGGCACAGGCGTCATCGTCTTGCATGGGCCAGGGAGCATTTACGCTGGACGAGGGACCAGTGGGCCTCAGTGCTGTTCTCTGATGAAAGTCGATTCACGTTGAGCAGAAATGATGGCCGCCAACGATGTTGGAGACGTCAAGGAGAGCGCTATGCATCAGCCACTGTTGTCACCAGACGACCCTTTGGTGGTGGCGGTGTTACAGTGTGGGCAGGTGTGTCTAGTCAATACAGAACTGCCCTACACTTTGTGAATGGTACAGTGACAAGCCCATACTACCTGAATAACATCATTAATCCAGTCATTGTGCCCCTGCATGAACAACACAGGCCTAATTTCATCTTCATGGACAACAATGCTCCAGCTCATCGAGGTCGCATCATTAGGGAAAGGCTGCTGGAGACTGGGGTACCTCAAATGGAGTGGCCTGCACTTTCTCCAGACCTGAATCCCATAGAAAACCTATGGGATCAGCTGACTCACCGTGTAGAGGCTCGTAACTCTGTACCCCAGAACCTCAATGACCTGAGGGCCGCCCTTCAAGAAGAGTGCGATGCCATGCCTCAGCAGACAATAAGTCGACTTGTGAACAGCATGAGACGTCGTTGTCAAGCTGTAATTGATGCTCAAGGGCACATGACAAGTTATTGAGACATTGACATTTTTGTTGTGGTATACCCACCACTGTTGTTGGCTTTTGTTTCAATAAATTGTTTGAGATGAGGAAATCACCATTGCATGCTTCTACTTAAATGCCCTACTTTCATGATACGTATAATATCACTGTAGCGTGAACTTACATTTTCCATAAATTTCACCCGAAAGCCAAATATCCCTAACTTTTTGTGAGTAGTGTATATTGCTAGTAGAATACATGGTAGAATGAGATAGTACTTTCACAGTTTATTTTGCATTTGAGTGAGCAGGGCTTTTTACAGCTTTTCTGGCATACGATCAGGCTATTGTTGGGTTTATCTCGTTGCTATGACGTTATTCTAATTTTATATGATGAATAAATATATGTATGAACTCAAACATAGACGCTATTGTCCACTATGTCACGCATAGGTAGGTATAGACTAGGTGGGGTTTGCTTGATAAATGGACTTGCTACAGGGAAATAGTGGCACTTAGAAACTACGTATTCGGCAGAAATCGTCACGAACCGTCTACCAATAAATTTAAAACACAGAGTTTGTGATGTCCAATAATAGTTCGGCTGCAGTAGCAACGAATGTCTCAGTTGAGCAAAAAAGGTTCCGCCGGCGGGAAGTATGCGCCAAGGTGTTAAGGCAAGCAAACAACAATGAAGAGGGAGAGCAAGGTGAGGGTCTGGATACAGGGTTGGCGATAACCAGGGGCAGATGATGATCAGGGAAAACAGGAGAAGAGCTGGGCGAATGGCAGACAACCAGTGACAGACTGGAAGCAGGGTTGGCGAGGGCAATGGCAGAGCAGGGAATGCAGGCTGGCGGGTAAACTGGAAAAGGCAGACTTGACACGTTAGCAAAACACAACAGACAAAGGCAGAGTAACAAGAGCAACAAACTGGCAAAGAGACAAACAGAGAAGGGAATATAAATAGGGAGTCTTAATGAGTAAAGCGTGCGGAATGTATGTGAGAATGAATGAGCTAACGAGAGTGAGAGTGGAATGCGAACAGAGAAGTCGAGTGATAGGCTGGGAGATTAAGAGAGGGGAATGATGAAACGAGGAGGGAAACCACACCCAGCCTGCACAACACGAAAGACAGACAGGGTAAAAAGTAAAAATATGACATGAAACGAAAGGAATGGGGAACACAGGGAGAACAATAGGAAAGTGGACTAGAAGGGAGCGGCGGAGGTAACAGTACCCACCCCCCCATAATGCGCTGGACGGTGTAGGCAGGCGCGTTGTCAATGATCAAGGTGAGGGGGGTTCGGCAGGAGGGCTGAGCGGGCTGGATGGGCTGGATGAGACGGGCTTGACCTGACTGACGTGTTTGTATGGCTACCTTATAATGAAACTTATGCATGCATTCCGTTATTTGAACAATTCTGAAATAATATTGTATATCATAAGAAACTGGTAGAAAAGCGTCTTTGTGCTTCCCTTAACGGTTGAAATTTCCTTTCTGCTCCCCATACTGCCCCCGCCCCAATCGTGATGTCAGAGTACCTCTTTGTAGGTACCTCTACGTCATACGGATAATTGCTGTCGCCCACAACGGAAACAGCTACGTTACTTTCGTCTCGGCTCCACGTTTTTAAACAGGAACAACGTGACGTCCTCTTCATAAACTCCATCTAAATAGTTCATTAAAATATGTTTCTGATAATATTTGAGGTGAGAAATAGGCCATGCAGTTGCTGAATCTTGATTCATATTTGATGTGCAACGTCTAGTTTTGACAGTTTGTACCGAGTTATACAAAATCATCTTCTAACTATAAAGGAAGAAATCCTGTCTGTCCGTATTTCGATTTGCTCGACAACCGGGCACTGTATGAAGTTGAAATTCGCTAGTTGTATTGCTCAGGACCCAAGGAAGTGCAGTCTCGACTGTGAAGTTGATTGAATGAGCGGTTCTCGAGAAATCTGCAAGCAGCAATACCAGATGCCAAGCAATCGGCCCATTCCGAACGGGCACATTTTGTACGGACATGAGCACTGCACTAGTTTGTACAATGTACGTTCATTTATGCAAATGACAATGGACGCAACTCCTCCACCCCCCACCCTTCTCCCTCGCTCACCCCACAAAGTATTTTTCTAAATTGTGTAGTAGGTGGAGTAAGGCTGAGACGGTGGGTGTAATTACCCTTTAATGATTTTCACTGAGTTACTGCAATCTTTCCATTGGTTTCAATAGAGCTCTGTAGTCCCGCCCACTTTGGTGACGAACGTGTGGTGCCACTTTTCGGAAAAAATACAATGGGAGTCAATGGACTGAAAACATTTTTTTCTATATTCAGGCAGCTGAGGTGAATCAATAGGCTCGTAATTGGTATTTTGGACACATGGCAACTAAGACTAATCATTAGTCGATGAAGAATTCAAAGACAAAGCAAATGACAATGCGCCAAACCTGCATTGTGTTAATAAGTTTAAGGGAAAGTGATGGAAGAACTTAACCACACGGGTTCGGGGAAAAAAAATTAATTAGCCGCTTTTTTTGCAAAGAAAATGCAGTGTTTTTCGCCATTTTTGAGTTAAAAACTGCTTTTTATGCCATTTTAACAAGTTCCAAACAGCGAAAAAAACAGTTCTGTGCACTCATTTCACAATTCCACGCGCGCTATTCATGGAACTAAATAAACTCCATAGGCTTGTCTTGAATGTCACGTTAGATAACGGAAACTGTTATTAGTTGGTCACTCGCGCTGTCAGACTATCATTTGACATACTGCATATTCAATCAGAAGGAGGCTACAATCTCCCTTCACGTAGGCCTGGGGTGCGTCCCAATACTCGAAAAATGCACCCTCCTTTCCTCCACTACCACCTCCTTTCCTCCACTACCACCTCCTCTCCTCCATGCCCCGAAAATGGATCTTTGTGTTTTAATCTAATGTTGCTGATTACATCTTACGTATTAATGGTTACATATTAATTATTGTCTCGATGCAAACCACAATGTCAGGTACATTGTATACTGTACATGCAAATACTTGTACTCAAAACATTCAGGCAGTTTTGCATACTTCCGGGTAGGAGAGGAGTGGTAGTGGGGGAGTGGAGGAGAGGAGGTGGGGAGTGAAGAATATTGGGACGCACTCCTAATACCTACCCTTTCCGTAAAGTGATAAACTACAAAATATATGCATTATGTAGCCTACACTCTGAGACAACATTCAATCGGTCACTCACTGCAGAAAGTAGGCTACAGAAAACAATGAAAAACTGATATATTTTTATATATAGTGCAATATTAACTGAGTTTTAAAGTGAATAGAGCGGCTTTCTCGGTTAAGATTTCCGAATTTATTACTAAGCACCTTAAGATACCCATAAAAAGCATTCAGTCAAATACATATTATTATTGTTAAGGTTCCCGCAGGGGGGACCGGACCCAAATGCAAGACTCAGAGACGGCTCAGGAGAAAACTCCACCAGGGAGTACATTTATTCAGAGACATAGGCAGGGGCAAGACGAAACCAGACACGGGGCAGGAACAAGGCGAGGCAGGAACATGGAGGGGTCTAAGACTAGGAGGGGTCACGAACTAGGAGGGGTCAGGAACTAGGAGGGGTCAGGAACCAGGCTAGGCAGTGACGGGCACTCAGGCCCGGAAAACACGGCGGCCCTCTGGCCGTGGGGGTCAGGAAACATGGCGGCCCTCTGGCCGTGGGGGTCAGGAAACATGGCGGCCCTCTGGCCGCGGGGGTCAGGAAACACGGCGGCCCTCTGGCCGTGGGAGTCAGGAAACATGGCGGCACGCAGGCCGTGGGTTCAGGAACAAGTGCGGGGTTCCCGCGGATAGCGCGGGGGCCCGCGGTCTGGGCCAAGCGTGCAGCCAAGGGCTCAGGTGATCAGCCTGGGGGGAACGAGGGAGGCTGGAGGGAAATGAGGGAGCCTGGAGGGAACGAGGGAGCCTGGAGGGAACAATGCCTGAACATGAACAAGACAAGACAAGGAGGTCCAAAACAAGAGGGTACATCACAAGACGGTACAAAACAAGACGGAACCTGGCAAGACAGAACAAGACAAGACACAAACGGGAAACCCAGCTCACGAGCAAACACGACGAGCAACACAAGACGGTCCAGCCCCGAACAAAGTGACGGGGCAGACTATATACAAGACATGACGAGGACAGTTCAAGCAAAAGGTGGGAGAAGGCTAACGAGGACACGAGAGGAAAACACAATGCATGTGTGGGGAGTGCAAGACACAAGTAGGAGGGAGAGAGGGAAAACACGGGGTGGACTGTGAGACAATAGGGAAACCCGGGATGGAACCCGGGGGCCTCACAATTATAGTAATAATTGGCGATCATACTGCAATATAAACTCAGCTTTATGGTGCAAAGAGCAGCTTTATTGGTCAAGACTGAAGGCTCTATATTGCAGAAAATGGCACTTACAAGTGTTGATTAAATTAAAATGTTCCCCTGCCAGGCCCCCTCCAAACCCCCCCTTGCCTGTCACTTAGGCTACTAATCTTGCACCCCCACTTTTAACTATAACTAGGCGCCCCTGCCTACAAGTACAGCTTATCAACTGTAGAAAAACTACTACATAGGCTACCATTAGTAACACTTTCTAGTCTATAATTACCTGGCTATTCGTGTGCAGCAGGGAATTTATTGACATGTTGCTGCATCTTTTCAGAGAGACCATATCCAAAGTCGCTATATCGACCGCTGTAAAACTATGCCTTAGTTATATACATTGAATGTAGTATGCACAGTTCACAAACATCCAAATTCAAACGTGTTTTGAACAATTCTTTGCCACAATGTTTTAAAGTAACAATATCAGGCCAAACTTTTAAAGTCTCTACAGTGGAATGACAACATTCGTTTCTCAGTACAGGACTGCTTTTTTATGTTAGTGTTTTCACTTTTTCACTATTTTGACGATCATTTTCCCATTATAAAATATTTCAAATGCGTTTTTCATGGTCAAGATAAGGCAGATCCCTAAAAATAGAAATGCAAACAAACAGCTGGGCAGAAATACATGAAAGCTGTTTATATAATTTAGGCCTATTATGAATAATGCAACGAACACACCATTTCAATTGTGTGACATTACTGTTCTGCATTTGAAGGAACAACAAAAATCTATATAAATTTGCCGCTTGATATACTTGATGTTTCCTGTCGATGATCCTTCCTGCATCCCTGATCAAAATCGATTCTGCATTGAGAGCAAACAGACAATAAGATACAAATTACGACTGATTTCCCAGAAAAAAAAAAACACAAAACGTTACTGTGATTGTAAGCGATTGCAGTGTAAATATTGGTCCAAAGCTACTACGTTGCACTAAGGTTATGGTATATACTAAGTTTTTTTTTTTTACCACCCCAAAACCTAATTTTAGAATGTATAGGCCTAGTTTACATGAATATATTTAGTTAAATCGCGTGCACGATTAATTGAAGTTGTGTAAATCGCTCTCTAAAACCGATTACACGAAAAAGAGAAGAGGAAGACGTGATTGCGATCCAACAAAATCACGAGGATAATTGACAATATAAACAACTAAACATTATTTGGCTAGTTTGGTTACACAGTAGTCAGTGTTAATTCAACTCAAAGGTTAAATTAGTTCAATTGATATGCGCCTACGAATCTGGTCGTGACGGTGACAGATATTAAATATCCTCCATCATGTAGGCTGTCTGATCATTTTTATTGCGTAACGCACTGAATTCACTATACCTTATTTTTCCGCTTTGGGCACAATCTCCCCCAGACGGTTTTCTTCCAAGCCTCGCGCAGAGCGGGGCTTCCCCAGATGTACACAGCAGGAGTTGTTACTGCGTTAAAGCGCGCAATAATGGCAAAGAGGGCAGTGGCTTCGTTTCTAAATATTATACCGCCAGACGTCTGCTGCGTCACAATATTATTGATGAAGGCGGGATACCACAACGTTAAAAAGGATATGACTACGAGTACTATTATCTTCAGTGATTCCTTCTTATTCTCGTTCTCAGCACAAGGTGGATCTCGTCCAAGCTGATATCTTGCAATTACAAACAACTTTATTGTCATTATAATTTTAGTGATGATTACAACCTGTAATGCCATAATGCTAAATGCGCCTATTTGTCTAGCCATTGAAATGGGAACGACGTTCATTGACAATAATAATGCATAGGTGTGAAACCAACTGTACACGCAAGCTCCAATTACTATCGGTTGCGTGATGTATCGGTCGTAAAAGAAGGGGTAGCAAACCGCAAAATAGCGGTCAAACTGGGCAAAGAGGAAATTAAAAACATTTACTCCAAGAAGTGACTAGAATGTAATAGCTATGTACCGTTCCGTGACGGGAATCCTTCCTGTACGTCAAACAGACCAAGATAATACACAGAGAAGCCGATAAGAGTGTCGCTAATACTGCTGTTGACCATGAAAATGAATCTGTTCTGACATCGAAGACTCTTCGCGTTCAAGATTGTAATTGCCACTGAGCCCGCGAGGAGGACAGCACTAGTAGCGAAAATAATATGGAACAGAAAAATGAAGTAGTCTTAAGGGCGATCAAAGTCAACTGAGAGGGGAACGGTCGTGTTGAATGAGAGCATGATGCTTTTAAGGCTGTGAGAGGGTTCAGTCTGCGTGCAATACAACAGGCTCGTATTTTTATTGAGGATCCGTTCCGTCCTCTTGAGGCTAAACTTTGATCTGCTGTCCCTGTAGGGGGCAGTCTCCGGGGAGTGAGCTGTCTTTGGAGTCTGTTGTTGAAATGTCATTCAAGTGAAAAATACATTATTTTTTTTATTTTTTTAAACAGACTCAACAGATAATTAGACTTTGCAATGAGAACTGTGGATTCTTATTAAAAAAATGTTTTGACTCTATTGCACCTTAATTACACAAAGTAAATATTGCAAATGTTACTCTCTTCACATAAGATGCCCTATGTGATATTTGCTTCAATATTTTAATTTCGATTTAATGAATGCTGACGATGTGCATGTGCAAAAAAAAAAATCCAGTGTTTTATGTGAATACATGTTTCAGAATATACTTTTTCATTTATTTTTAAAAGCAACATACACATTGAGACCATTTGCCACTTTTGAACCCCCATGTTTGTGGTTATTTAAGCTTTGTACTGGTGGTTCATAGGGTGCTGCTGTTTATTGAATAGTGTGTTGAAACATAAACATAACATAACACAACACCTGTGAGGTGTTAATATTTATGTTGAATTTTCCTGGGAAGCATTATGAAAATAATCCTAGAAATATATTCTCTGAACATCGATATTCTTTATTAACTCATCCAGCTTGGTTTCTTGGCCATGAGTTGGTGGTTTATGTTGCGCAAAATCAAAACCAAACAGAATTCAGATTTCGGTATAATCTGAGCACTTTACTGCCACATAATTTCTCTGGTGTGAATCCACATAGCGCAAAACAATTATAGTCTTCGGAGGCAGGCACTGAGAACAGTGTGCATTGTGTGAAAATGTATCAAGAGATAAACTTAAACTATAGTATTTGCATCTTTATCCAATCGCACATGCTGCAAATTAGTGCAAAATCCAAACTGTGTGAGATATGGGGACGATGTTGAATTACCTAAAACATATCTACTATTTTGAAGTTACACTTATTAATTTAGCAATTGATTTTTTTCTGTTTGTGCGTCACGTATGTGCAGAGATTAATTTCGATTAATTTAAGATTCGTACATTAACGTGAGTATTGCACACAAAAAAGTGCCGATTGATTTGGCACACAAGGTGTTCAGGACAATGGACAGCGCACCGCCAATGAGCTCAATTGTAACCCTGAATGGTCGTAAAGGTATACTGTGTAGTTTCAGAACACTAGATGGCAATATTGAGCACGTAGGAGAAAAGGGCTCCCCGAAAATTGCTTATCACGTGTTCTTCTTAGACGCGCACGACGATGCACGAGCATTGTGGTGACGTTTCACACATATGTGATGCGGTATGTCAAAACCAGGCGGAATTGGGCAAGAGGTCAATTTTGAGTTATTGGTATATTAGTAAAACATAGACCTTGCACTTTACAACTCCGCTTTCTTTTTTCAAATCGGATATTCCAAAGCGAAGTTATTAAGATTTTAAATTGGACCGTCTGAAACATCGAAACTGAGAAATAGCCCTTTAAAGTTTGAGTTTAAACAAAACAAGTTGGTTAACAATGTTAGCGTACCGAACCCTGTTATCGGGCGGAAACCAGACATTTTTGTGATCAACATACGATACTGATATTATTCTGGCACATACCATTGAACATATTATATTTATTAGGTTCACAAAACGATAAGCTACCTTTTAAGCCAATAACCATGTAGATGTGACCGGTAGTTTTTTTGTTTTAACGTCTTTTAGATTAGAAAGTACTGTCAAAAAAGGGGCGCCCTTTATCGGGCGGCTCTTGTAGTGCATAAACAAGCTCACGATTATTGTTGTTTTAATAATCAATTAATAGTTTATTTCATCAAGAAAGATACCGTTTGAATAACCAATATGTTGGCAAAATATCATCATGCGATTTTACGTTAGCAAGTGAGCTAGAAGTTACGCTAAATTTGGCGTCATTTCCAAGCAAAATCTCGAACAAGGCATCATTTTGTGAAATGACATGCCTCTCTAAAAGTGCTTAAAAAAATACTTTGTCGATGAAATTTCAGTTTGAAACTTTTACAGAACATTTTTAATATTTGTAGCATCATAAATGTTCAAAAATCTCAAAAACGCTAAAATTCACCCCCAAGGCATTTCGCAGCTTTTCCTCCGTTCGTAGCTCTGCCCAATTCCGCCTGCTTTTGACATACCGCGTCACATATTTTCTCTGACCGTGGACTCAATTCAATTCGCTTTATTGGCATGACAAGACATTGAATCTGTATTGTCAAAGCATACTGCATTAAAACAGTCGAAGACATAAATCTAACTCTGAACAATACAAAACAGCAAAGACTAGAAACTAATGAACAGTAACCATACATGAAAACAAGAAATTTTTCTTTGATTATGGATTTAGAAATAACAATAATGTTAAATAAAAGTACAATTAAAAATTATAATAATTATCAATAGAAATGATAATAATGATGATAAGAACGACACATATGATCTTATAAAGTGAATATAATAAATATACAAAATTAAAATTGGTTTATAATGATCTCTGTCACTCACTGTCCCTAAGACGATGGCAGGCAGCTATATATTGTGCTGCCAGGTCACAGCACGTCCTCTCCTCTCCTAAGAGGATGGGGAGTTCTTGGATGTCTGTTTAATTTTTTTATTGAGGGTATCTCTGATAATATTTATTTCTGATTTGATTGTATTTTTCGCATTTTGTGATAAAGTGCCGCTCCATCTCAACTTTGTTCAGATGGCAATGTTTCTCCTCCCAGAGTCTGTTGACTCTATCACGGTCACTCTGATCAAGCTGTCCTCTTTTCCCCTGGCCCTGCCTCGCCCACCACAAACACGATTGTTGCTTTGGATAAAAGCGTCTGCTAAATGACTGTAATGTAATGTTTATGTAATGACTGCCCCTCACCCTTACTCTGGGGCCGCAACCACTGGATGTTGATGGCTACAGAATGAACCGAGTAGAATTACAAAATTATGATTTAGAATTATTTTATGAAAATGAACAGTGGTCAAATTATGCTTTGAGCATGTAACGTAGTCTCCATTTACATGATCAAGGTTTGGTCAAACATGATTGACTATTGTCAACAATAAACAAACTTCACGACAATAGATAGCCTTAGCTATCGATAGCTGCTACGTTATGGGAAGGATGTGCTTTGTCTTATCTGTTCTGTAGTTACTTCGATGACGTTTCTGTATGCACTTATTGTATGTCGCTTTGGATAAAAGCGTCTGCTAAATGACTAATGTAATGTAATGGGGGCTATTTTTATAATGATATTGTTACCTCCTCGGCTGAAAACATCTTGCTAATGAGTAAGGGCAGAAACATACCTCACGCAAATAGCGTAGACGCTTCGAGCTACGCGAACAGTTTTTCTTTTGCCATGACATTTGTGAAAGACAAACCAGAGGAAGCCACAGATTGAACAAGAAAGTAGTTTACTATTGTTGCTGCTATAGCGTCCCTTGCTGCAACGCTCTGGCTTGTCTTTCACAAATGTCATGGCAAAAAAAAAAACTGTTCGCATGACAAGCTCTTAGAACGTTCGCCCACGTTCGCGTATTTGCGTGAGGCATGTTTCGGTCCTAAGCTAAAATAAGAGTTTACCTGGAAGCCTGCCCACATGGCCTGGCCATGTCAATCAAATGAGCAGGAACCGCCCATTCATGACATTTACACCATTTTAGCTGTTTCTGGCTTTAAAAATGGCGGCGGGATGTCAACAGCGTAACATTCAAAACATTAACAAAAAAACACTTTGCGAACAACTTATGAGGTAGGAAATACATTCAACATGTTTATTACACCACAAGGACATATACAATGTTTGTTGGGGATAAAATTTGAATGTAAACAAAGAATGAGTTGTTTACAATTAAACTACATAGTATACCTTCACGAGCAAATGGCAAATCTTTTTTTTGTGGTTCCAGGTAATATTTTATCAGGTCTAATCTAGGCTGTTGGAGTAGCAACTGCTATCTTCAGTCAAATTTGAAATTTCTGATCCAAATTCTATCCCCTGCCAGCAGCAATAACAGAATCCCCATTGCTGCATGATCAAAAGTTAAAACATGCTTTTCCCTTGCAGTGCAATCATCTTTCTGCATTTGCGTTCAGCCTTGATAAATCACGAGGTAGTTCATAATGTCTCCAAATGGACTTGCCTTTAAATCCTGAATATTAAACACAAAAAAAAAATGATAAGCTCATTTTAGAGACAGAAGGTAAGTGAAGGTTTGAAGCTTAAAACCTGTATGGGAAAGTACCCAGAATCACCTACAAAAAAAACAGAGATAAAAAATAAAAGAGTTTATAAAAAATAAATAAATAGAAGAATTTTTTAGCCAATTAAACTGGGGGATGATTAGGTGGCAGATTGAAAGAGCCTGGGTTGGGAGTTTAGCCAGGACACCAGGGAAACCCCTACTCTTTACAATAAGTGTCATGGGATCTTTAATGACCACAGTGAGTCAGGACCTCGGTTTAACATCTCATCCGAAAGACGACATCTCCTACAGCACAGTCTCCCCATGCCCACGCCATGTAGGCTACTCATTTTACAAAGGCTGTAGGCAATCACACTACCTGCAAGATATCAACAATATTGGTTTCCATTTCAACGGATGCACGTCACTGCACTGAACTCTTTCCAAGAGAAAATGTCTGTTGTACAGACACGTTACAAAGCTAAACGTGTAGCATGTGTGACAAGTTAAAATAATGCTCTCATATGGATCGGTTGTAAAGAATAAAACTGTTCTAGGAACATGTAATTTCATAGTGAATGCAAGTTTAAAACCATAATAGGAAACAATTCATAAGATAACTCGCAAGAGAACCTGGTAAAAGTTCACTCGAGTTCGGTAAAATCGTAAGAATTCATGAGGAAACAACGTAACTTATTGCTGGGTTTAGAAAAGTTAAAATCCCCATTTTATTTTCTTATATCGGTAATCTAGCAGGAAGCCTTAATTTAATTGGGATCGATTTCTTATGCCTTCGCCCATACACTAGAGGGAGATCGCGGTCTTTTCTCATTCCTGATAAAGATCCTGATGAGGAAGCATAACCACTACCACGACTGTGAGCTTTCTCCACCTTTTTCAGGTATGACGTCTTTATTTAATTATTACTGGAGTTAAAATATAACCGTGAGAATGGCGAAATACTAACGAAGTTGGTATGTGATGTTGGTAAAGTTAATTCTAGCTTTTGCCCAGTTTCTACCGAATGGAAAACATGCTAGCTAAATGCTAGCTTAATGAGCCCCAAATGGCTATATTAAGGTTATGGTAGGCTCAAACGAAATGTGCATTGTGGCTTGTTAGCACAGTTGATACAACGGTATTCATTTCTTTGTGTTTATATTAATGCTCAATTACTGTAATAACGTGCGGTTTAAATATCGTTATTTGTACTTGTTTTAAAGTTTTCTACCGAGTGTACTGAGAATGCATGCTAGCTTACTGAGCTAAGACGGCCATTTTGGGATCGCACTAGGTGCACGTGAAATGTGCGTCATGTCTGTTAGCACAGCTCAGAACAGTAGTTTGTGCTCGTGTGCTCATTTACGGTAATAACTCGCAGTATATATTAGGGAGGTCGAACGTTCTGCCCGCAATGTAATCACAATGGGCATTCCACACGCGAAACAAAAAACAAAATTGACGTCTGGGCTCATTTCAACGTCATTTAACAAGGAAATCTACTAAACGAGAGTAGATGAAGCTATTCATTTGTTTCAGAAGTGTACTTACACTTCAACAATGTTATTTTTTAACTTTAGAACCCAGAAATTATTATGCTAATTTGACTCTGTTTACGAGCATTTGTGCCTATACTTAACGCTGTACCTAAATCAATGGGGTCATTAAAACATCCAACCACATTGAAGTCGTTAATACACATTTTATTACAAGAAAAACTCACTGAAATGTTTTAGGTGTTAATCGATCGGTATGTATCGATACTTTCGTCTATTTAGGTGTCCTGAAAACGTTACATGTTACATGTCCTGCGGGACTTAGAATTCTACAGCCACTTCAGAAGCAAAATGGCACCAAAAAAATAAGGCGCTCGCCACCTTAATCGAAATAACCCCAGAAGGGATTTTGTAATAGTGAAATGAAATGTTATTCAAATTGTGGCCAACCCCTGTCTTGACATCACCCCTGTCTTGATTGTTCAAATCCGATTTGTCCAAGATATGCTGGCAAAGAGGCGCTCTGAAATGTTTTCTGATGTGGCTAGGTCAGTAAACTCCAGACATTTTTGCATGTAGATCTTCATCAAAATCTCGTCTACAGTATGCTATAAAGCATTTTAATATTGCGAATGGGTGTTTTTTTAAATTAACATGAAAAGGGAACATGCACCTTATAGATTCCGAATCCAAAAACTGAGAATTCTGATAACCAGTGCCAGTTAAAGTCGCTAGCTGCTGTTTTTCTCTGGACCATTTCGCCGGTAAACTCCAAATGAACAACGACATTTTTACATGTAGATCTTTAGCAAAATCCCTACTAAGACGGCCATTTTGGGATCGCACTAGGTGCACGTGAAATGTGCGTGATGTCTGTTAGCACAGCTCAGAACAGTAGTTTGTGCTTGTGTGCTAAGCTAATGCTCATTTACGGTAATAACTTGCAGTATATATTCGTTGCTTGCATTTATTTGTAGCTTTGTTACGAAGATATTTGATGCATTTGAGAACGTATTTTGTTTGTCTCTGTAGACGTTATAGTAAGTAAGTAAAGTTTATTTATAAAGCACATTTAAACACAGCTTTGAGCTGACCAAAGTGCTGTACAAAAGACCATTAAAATACAAAGTAAAAGTAAAACACAAGGAGAAATATAGCAATGACAGCAATAGCAACAACTAGGGACAGAGTACAGAGTTATAGACATGACAACAGATTAAAAGACTAGTGGGCTAAAAAGGCCAGAGAATAAAAATGTGTTTTTAGCCTAGATTTAAAAACAGATGGAGGGAGCACATCTAATGTCTAACGGCAGCTGGTTCCACAATCGTGGAGCAGCAGCTGCAAAGGCTCTGTCACCTTTTAAGTTTTAGCCGTGACCGTGGGACATGCAAAAGAAATTTGTAATTGGATCTAAGGCCGCATTTACACTGCAGGTCTTGATGCCCAGTTCCGATTTTTAACCTATATCCGATTTTTTTGACCGCCTGTTTACATCTACTTTTGAAAGTGACCCATATCCGATACCTGTGTTTACACTTGCTTAACACTTGAAACAACCCGCATGCGTACAAGAGGGTTTGGTTACCGAAACGAAAAAACGAAAGTAAACAACCAGCCGGCACTTTCTCGCAATGGACGCAAACGAGACCGAAATAATAATTCAAGCAATTGCTTTCCGAAGCATCTTTAGAGGTCCGCAAAATATATATATATATATAATTTCACTTGCGCCGTTTTTTTTTCCACCGGAGAGTAGTTGTGCACGTGAAAGTAACGTTATACGTCATTAAAATGCAAAAAAGGACAAGATCGTCGCATTTTCAATGACGTGCGAATCACAATGACAGGGAATATCCGATCTGTCCGTTTAGATGGCAGTCGCATTGGCAGATATCCGATTCATATCAGATTTATTTCCACATATGATTGAGGCCTGAAACGGATCTGAGAATATCCGATTCCATGTGCTTTTTTCCTGTTTACACGTTCATAATACATATCCGATCTGTGCCATATTCCGCAAAAAATCGGAATTGGGTCACTTTTACCAGGTAGTGTAAAGGCAGCCAAAGTGACCTAGGAGCCGAGTGCCAGTGAATAAGGTCTGTGATATAGGTTGGGGCCTGACCATTAAGAGCTTTGAAAGCAATCAGCAAGGTCTTGAATTGGATTCTAAGGTGAACAGGGAGCCAATGAAGAGAGGCTAAGACTGGGGTAATGTGCTCGCACTTTTTAGTACCAGTCAACATCCTTGCAGCTGCATTTTGGACCATCTGCAGGCGAGTTAATGAAGACTGGGGGAGGCCTAAATAAAGGGAATTGTATTTGTCCAGTCGTGATGTAATGAAGGCATTAATTACTTTTTCCATATCATGGAAAGACAGAATTTGCTTGAGTTTGGAAATGGTTCTTAGTTGATAGTAACTATTTTTTACAACAAAACTGATTTGTTTCTCGAGAGTCAGAAATAACACCCAGGTTTTTTGCATGTGGCTTCACATATGGGGTGAGGTGGCCTTGCCTACTGGCGAGATGGCTTCTGGACAGAGGGACCAAAGATGATTACTTCAGTTTTATTACTGTTTAACTGAAGGAAATTATTTGCCATCCATCCTTTAATGTCCTCGAAACAGTCCAGGAGAGGCTGTAGAGAATCCCTAGATTTTAGAGGGAGGTACAGCTGTGTATCATCAGCATAGAAGTGACGAGATGTTATACTTCCTAATAATGTTACCAAGAGGGAGCATGTACACACAGTTATAAAGAACTATTTCGTAATTGAGAGGAGATTAAGGAAGAAGAATATATATATAAAGTTAAAGTGTAAATTAGATAATCAATTGAACCAAACTGAAACAAAATGTAAGGTAGTATGGGTTCTAGTAAATATCTCAGGAATATAAAGGGTGTTATTCAAGTTATAAAGAGTTATTCAAGTTATACTGATTGGGATGGCAGGTATGCCATCCGCCAAGTTACGGCTTGGCGGGGCATGCCCCATAGCTATACAGCACCGAGAGTTTGGCACTTTTCAGGGTTTCCTACAGAAGTAACCACAATGACCATAGACTCTCAGCCCTTAAAAACATTAACTTCTGTATGTTCTGACCTAATGTAACCACACAGCATTCAGATACAACTTCACACAATAAAGCCTCAAACGTGGGTTATTTTGCCGTTTTTCTCCTTCCTCTTCCGCTTCTTCTTCTTCTTCCCATTTTCCTGCCAAACTGCCCACCTCTGTCACGATGTTATCCAATGGGGAGAATTATTCTTTGAGGGTATGGTCCGTATACCTGCTCATCAAACTTATCGCCCAATAAAAACGCTTCATACTAATGTTTTTTAATGTTAATACAGCTAATGGCTTCATGTTTTCCACAAAGGTACTGTGGCTTAATGATTACAGTTGCAGTCTCTCACACAGAAGATTGTCGGTTCGAGCCCAGCAGGGCACATGCTTATTTTCCACAAAAACAATGTGCAACTGTTAAGTACTTTTCATTTATTACACTGTTATTATTTTCACATTAACGTATTTTTATTGCAAAGGCAAAAGAGGTTTCCAATATTAACTGTTCAATGTTTCACTTGTATTTCACTTGTACTATATCACACCCTCCCCAAACCGGACGCTCGCTCTTGTCTGGTTTGGGGAGGGTGTTACGCTCTGCTCTCGCCGTCATGACTGACTGACTGAAACCGAACCTCAGTGTATTGCCTCGGCCAAAATGATGTCTTCATTAATTTCTTCACTTCAGCTCTGTTCAGCTTATCCTTTTCACACAACACAATGTCACCATAAAATTCACTACTAAGAAAATTAAGAGTTTACGATAATAGCCTACATTAAGAATTGATAATAGCCTCCTATAAGCTGCAATCCTTTTAAAGATCGGATTTATAAACGGCCAATTCCCCAAACATATTTCATCCATGGTTAGTCACTTTAAAAAAAACAAAAACAATAGCCTCCGAATGTGGCTCTAGGCTACGCTACTCTGCAGATAATGTAGCTTACTGCAAACACTTAATTATAATAATAATAATAATAAGAAGAAGAATAATCTCTGGTATGTACTTTCTTAGTAGTATGTATTCTTTTCTTTCTAGCTAAGATTCCTGGGAAATTGCGTTGTCCAATTAAGTATTGCGAGAGACGTGGGTTCGTACCTCGCCTGGTTGATATTAGTGTAATTTCATTTTGGACTCAAACAGTGTGCACATGTTCTGGTTTTCTCATGCAAGAATGTTTTTTTATTGCAAAGGCAAAGACACGTTTACAATATTAATGGTTTACTTGTAGCCTGTTAAACAATTCAGTCACTGGACACCACGATAGTAATGCAATAGGCTAGCTAACCTTATGGGAACAGGCATTCCATGGCTATTTGTCAAGCAAAGAAAAAAGTTTCAACGCAGAATATCATCTGGTTAACATCGCGTTCAAATGCCATTGGCTACATGTTTTCATCTCACACAAATGCCGACAAAAATATTTGTCTGTGTGGAGCGTGCTGTCCATTGCGCCGTGGTCATGTCTGACTCACTGTGAAAACCGAACCTTCAGCGCTCGCCTCGGCCAACATTTCTTTATTATGTCGTCATTCATTTCTTCGCTTCAGCTCTGTTCAGCTTATCCTTTTCACACATAACACAATGTCACCATAAAATTCACTACTAGGAAAATTAAGAATTTACGATAACACATTAAGAATTGACGATAACCTACTATAAGCTGCAATGCCTTGAGAGATCTGGTTTATAAACCACCAATTCCCTAAACATATCTGATTCATGGTTAGTCACTTTAAAAAAATTACTTTAAATTAATTTACATGCTTCTTCATGATCTATAGTTCAGGTGGTGCTGTTCATTGTATTTCATTAGACATTAAATGCAGCTCATCTACAAACTCTTAATGTAATTGTGCGCTATCGGTAATAGGAGAAATGTTATCATTCTCTTCAGTAGAGGGCGTTATGGTTACGCAAATGTCTGCATGCATTTATTTGGAATGCATGTACTATTCTGTATGCATGTCTCTCTCGATGTCATTATCTTCATGCATTGTTCATCATTAGTTAGCTACCAAAAATAAGTGATATCTGAACAAAAACGTCTCCGACGTAAAAAAAAGCCAAGTTACTCACGCATAGCCTACAGAACGCTGTCTTTAAGTCCTTAAAGGGTAAGTTCGCTATTTTGGACCTTGGACCCTATTTGCGGTCCGTCTTCCATGAACCTGACCCATGAAGTCCATTTTTTCGCTGATCGGTCCAGTATTGAGTTCGGTACAGATTTCCTGTAGGCTCTCACTGGGCTACAATGGAAGTGAACGGGGCAATCAGAAATGTTATGGAAAAACAACGATAAATGTGCTTTTATAGCTCAGTGTGTATTCTTACGGTCTCAGTATGCTCTCCTGTGAAATGTAGGCTATCGCGAACGCAAACCGAACGTTGAAACAACAGTTCCATTTGAAACAGAACTATTTCTCCGACCGCACTACCTCGCACTGTAAACTTCCGCAGTCTAGCTACGTTGTAGAGAGGGGGGGGGGGGCGCTTGAAAAGCAGTTGATCACAAATCCTGACCTCCCGTTGGAGTTTACTAGCTAGTAGCCTACAGCAGAAATATTTGTAACGCAGTTTTTGTAATCATCATTTGTAATAATTCATCACAGCAATGGTGCGCGAATGTGCAGTCCCCGGTTGTGGGAATAAAATGTCTGGACGCTCAAATACCAGTTTTCACAGGCTCCCGTTCTCTGACCCAGAAAGATTGAGACTTTGGCTGGTTGTCTTACGGATCGACATAAACACTCCAGTCAATCAACTCCGTTTGGCAGACTCGCGAGTTTGTGGAGCGCATTTCGACGCTACTGATTTCTGTAACCGCAAATCAGAAGCAAAACACTGGTTTCTAAAGAACACAGCTGTTCCTCGTGTCGGACCTGCAGCACTATCAAGCACCGGAGCGGAGGTAAGTTATATTTAGCTATAACGTTACTAACATTTTTATTTTTTTTGAGCGCGTCCTCTGACCCAGCACTCAATACCAACTAACAAAATCCGAGCTTGACATAAGTTGTTTTCTTGTAACAAAACTGTCGGAAACGTTCATCAACTATAACTTTTTACAATTCTATAATGTTTTATTTACAAATGCTTGACGCATGGTGTCCTGTCCAAAGTTCTCATCTATCACATATCTGTTGGCAGTCATAGTGTAATGGTAATCAATGGAGATGATCCAGTGTCATCCACGGATACATCCAGGTTTTCAATGGCATTCGGTAGCAACAGATCCCACTCCCTACAACACAAACTTTCCTCCTCTCTGGGCATCTGCTTGCACCTCTTGCAAGAACACCAAAAGTCCCCCGAAATTATTGGTCTAGCCTTGGCAGCGACTTCGGATAACATTACCTGCGCAACTTCAGCCTCTCTCTCTTCTCTTGCTCTCTTATCATCCATCTCTTGTAGTTCCGTGTCCATGTATTCTGGCTCAAATCTGTAGCCAGTAACGTCAAAGTCAAAATCGAATTCTTCGTCTTCGTAATCCATCATCCAAGTTTTTTTGTGGAAATTGTAGCCTACGTTGCTGCAGGTAAACAAACGCAGACTGCTCACATAGATAGTTTCGTAAACGGCCAGCACACCTTCCCGCTCCCCTACCCCCGACACATAGTACTCCGCGAGTGCAGCGCAAACAAGCAACAGAGAAATGCTTACTTCCAAGCCATGCCAAGCACGTAAAAATGTTCGGATTGAGATACATTTCACAGGAGAGCATACTGAGACCGGTAACAATACACCCTGAGCTTCCCGTCTCATTTATTGTACATGAAAGCACATTTATCGAATGCTTACGCTTACTAGCTATGTATTCCGTAGCTGTGAAAGTTCGACGATTCTGTAAAAATCACTGCAGATAATGGATAAATCACGGAATAAATTCAGGAGGCGAAGGGGGAAGGCAGTGGTGACATCCAGTTTTTTCAAGACAGCGGGCAAAGTCCTCCGTAGCTGTGGAAGACTGATGCCTGGTTCCAAATAAATATAATAAAAAATAAATGAAATCTGACCGCAGAGAGTGAAGAATAACCACGGAAAATTCCAGCTGAGGAGGATGGAGAAGGCTGTTATCAGAGATAGATTCCAGTTGAAGGAGGTATGTGGAAGTATACTAGCGTAATCCAAACGCAGATGGAATCATGGAAAACACATATATATAAAACACTTAAGAACTAGGAAGTAGTAAGTTAGCGTTTAAACATCAAACAAACAAAACAGACGGGTTAAAAGCTATACGTTCACGGAGAGGAGCGGCAGCCAGTGTGCGCCAGCGTTCCCCCTCTAGTCTAGTCTCTAGTCTAATGTAGCTTCCTGCAAACAATTTTAATTATAATAATAATAATAAAAATAATAAGAATAATCTCTTGTATGTACTTTCTTAGTAGTATCTATTGTTTTCTTTCTGGCTAAGATTCTTGGGAAATATGCGTTGTCCAGTAAAGCTTGTTAGCCAACCAGAGAAACGTCAGTCTGCTTCTAGTCAGGAAGCAGGTACAAGCTAGGCTACTACGAAGCGAATCAACATGCCTTATAGCCTACTAAACCTAGCTGTCCGGTACCAAAACATTTCCCGCAGGTAACGTTCTACACTACCTGAAAAAAAACTGCGAAGGAATACTGCTGTGCTTATGAACTCACTAGCTCGTAGCCCACACATGGAAGGTTGGAGTTACGCATCCGGCAATCCAGTGTCAAATAGCCTAACGTTAAATCTATTTCATTTTTCAGAATACTAATAGCTGTATTTTAAAACTGTATTTCCATATTTTACTGATGCAAACTATTTAGGCTGTACTAGCTATTTAGGCTGTATGTCTTTCAGCTAGAATGTGTTTGCATCTAGCCCATTGTGTGTAAATGTCTCCATTCTTGGCAATAGAGGGCGGTATGGTTACGCAAATGTCTGCTTGCATTTCTTTGGAATGCATGTCTCTCCCCGTGTTTATCTTCATGCATTATATTATATATCATCATAGCTATACCAAAAATAAGTGGTATCAGATCAAAAACGTCTACGACCTAAAAAAAAGCCAAGTTACTCACGCATAGCCTACATAGCGCTGTCTATAAGCCCTTAATTCCAATTTGCAAAAACTAGGCCTGCCTTTAAAAGTATTATCAAAATGTGGCCAAGTTACAACTAACAATATTGCCTATCTTAGCTCACACTAAATAAACTCGCTCTATTCCAAAGCAATGCTATCCAAACTTTCCTAAATTATTTAATGCAACTTGGCCCTGTATTTATTTGGATTTCTATCAAAAACCTGTGGTCTTACAGAGCATAGATATCCTTGTGTTCACAAAATTCAGTTTGCAAATATAACTACTATTATGTTAAATTGGTACTATTACTTATTTGCCACCATCTGACCCACAAACATGTCTGGATACGTTTGTAAAAATGCTATATGTACGCTATTTTCTAGGTAAAAATATTACTCATTTTTATCTGCATTTATTTATTCATCACCCCCTTTCTCTATTGTACATGATGTTTCTTGATATAAATGTCTGTTTGTGAATTGGAAAGAAATCTGTAGCAGCAGTTAACATTTTAAAACCCATACATTTTCTAAAGTAAACTTGGTGGGTTCGGGTTGTAACACTACACAGAACCAGGCAGTAAACTTAACCATTATCAAACCAGAGAGAGAGAGAGAGAGAGCATGTTAGAACAGAACAATACACTTCTCGAACAGTACTGTCAGAACTGGGCCCTGGCAGTACCACAGTGAAACACTAAAATTACATACTGTAATTTGCATGAGCCCAAGAAGGGATAAATATATTGTATTATAGCTGATTTAACAGTGAACATTTTTCAGTGTTGGCACAAATAATGCTATTTGCATAAAAGAGCGAGAACACCTGCATATCTGCTATGTGCTTGTGACCTATGTGTTAGAACTGTCACGGTTTTCCTTGCTGCCGTTCTCATCCTCGCTTTAGCCGGTTCGCAGCACCGGGTGGGCTTCCTGCCGTGTTTTTTCTTCCGCCTGGTGGCCATTCGGCTCACATGTTTCAGATGATTGCACCGGTTATTTAAACCTCCCTTTTCCTTCTTCCGGCACTTTGTCGTCACTTCTCTGTTGACACAAGGTTGGTAAGGTATAGGAATTCGGCCACTGCATTTCTGTTTTGTTAAAATAAGAAACGCAGGAAGTCCGTTTAGATTGGTTTCTCTTTTCTTTCCTGTTGTTCGCTGTACCCTTTGGTCTCTCGACCTGTTACCTTTTGTGTTCGGCTCTGTTGCTACAAAGAGCTTAGGTAACAGTTCCTTCTGTTCCTTGCCTTCACCCATTTGCTCTGGTTTTTTCATTTGTTTTTTGCAACCTCTCGTGTGCGCTCTTGATTTAGAGCGTGAGGTTCCTTTGTTATTTCCGTTCGCTATATGGAGTTTCGCCTCCTTTTGAGGTCGTTTTGAGTTTGGCTTCGCCAGCATTTTCTCTGTTCTGTTTTATTTCTTCCCTCTCTGTTCACGGTCCCCTATTAGTGGCCCTCACTACGCTTTTATAAATCCCCGCTCTATTTTTGTATCTGGTTCTCCGAAATAAAGAACCATCACAAGAACAGAGCCAGAGAAAAACTTCCTGAACAGTAATGTCAGATATGAGTCCTGCTGCTTAGCTCCTCCTGCTCAACCTGTACCAGGTTGACTAGATTTCTGCTGTCACCATGTCCATATTATAATTCTGTTCTGCATAAAATACTTTACAAAAGTATTGCTTTTTTTTTTTTTTTACATTGAATGGTAGTTCAGGTGATTGCACATTAGCTTTGCAGTGAAATATTTTTTCCCCTGTTAGAATGGGCAGTAAATGGGCAGTAAATCAAAACAAATGTGATTTTCAGGAGTCATCTGAAATAATCACTGCTGTGTTTGTGGAAAAAATAAGAAAAAATTTTTTTTCGTGAACATTCATGACAAATGTTGATTGGAAATGTATATCTTGGTGGGAGCTAATATATCTCAGAGGGAGGCTGCACCTGTGAGCCTGTTTCCCTAGGCTGCATGTAACACTGCAGTAACATGTCAACAGCAGCATCTGCCACCTGACTTTCAGTGCATTACATCATCACTGAGTCTGGGGGCGGTCCTTTCCTGCCTCCAAAATGAGTGACAGGACAGAGATGGGAGGGCAGGATAAAGCCTGAAAGCTCAATGGGAAGAGAGGACTGCCAACCTTAAACCTGAGACAGGTAAGACCTTGCCTTTACACCATTCAGAGTACAGCTAAAGAATATGTTGCAGTCACTTTGTTTTGAGTTGGGAGCAGCTACTACGAGACACTACTGTGTGAGCACTGGTAACTAGACCATTCTAGTAGACCTGAGAAGTAAAGATGTTATTTTATTGCATCCCATTTATAATGGGATTTCTCTGATGACAAATGTGAATTTCTTACTAAGCCTACCTGAATATGCCCAAGTATGCACAATGTGCTAGACTCAGTGGAGTTGCTGCTACTAGAACACATTATATTGCTTTATATTGTGTTATATTGTGTTTATTAGTATTAATGTGGAAAATACTTCAGCCATGCTTCGTTTTAAAAAATACAACTATATTATTTATATCCATAATTTTTTTTTCTTTCCCATTATAGTGCATCTGGGTTGCTTTATGTGATTGAATAATGGCAGATTCTCATCAAAACATTTAATCCAAACATAATTTTTTCTGGCTTTCCCAAAGCCATTGTCATGTCATGTAAAAGGCAGGTGTATTTAAAATATAATAGGATACGTACATTTATTTTAATGCTGGGTGACATTCCAAAATGCATGCTACATGATGGGAATGAAATTTGGGCACCCCTGGTCAAAGTAGCTTTTACAATGAATATCTAAGGGCCAGATTCAGAGTTTAGATAAGCACACGCAAATGGGACTTACTCCCGGAATTCCACGTAGCTTAAGCTGTTTGTGATTCAGACATTTGACTTATCCGCTGTTTTAAGCGTCTCCAGTATATACGCGGCATTATGCTTGCGGGGTGGAGATTTGATGAAAATGAGGCATGTCTGCAAGTTGTTCAAGATGCGCGTATTCAGAGTTTTCACTTAATAAATTTTATCCGCGCAACTTTGGGGGGGGGGGGGGGAAAGTGGTTTATATCTAGTGCCGCCAATAGATTATAAGGAAAAATACAGCATCTTTCGCATAAATGGATATTAGAATGAGTGCAAGTTATTTGAACATAATATTGGTCATGTTTTCCTTTGCATAGCTGTCATAAAAAGAAAAATAAGTAAAAGTAGGCTATGATTGACCGTCTGCCGTCTGGTATATCATACCAGACCAATATTAGATGGATTAATTGATAGACAGTGTCTGGATCATATTCGCTTTGAAGACTTTGCAAGCTACATGACTTTATTAGATAAATCGTTAAAAAAAAAGAAGATATTTTTAAATTAAAAAAATATTTTTTTTCAGCAACCAGTGTCCAGCAATTATTTATTTTTATTGTGTGATGGGTATATCTAGTACGTCAATAGGAGCTGGTCATTTTATCAATGCAACGGATTAATACGTTCACTGCCTTCCCCATCACGCAAGAGCAACTATGAGGCACAAAGGTAGGATTTTACTAAGGAATGTCACTGACACGTTGAAAATTTATACCCCACACACATTTTTTGAGTAGAAAGCTGGCAACCCAGGGGGCAGGTACAAGAAACAGGTCATTAGAATATCATGCCCTGTGCCACCCACATTTTGAGAAACGCACCACGTAGCATAGGTTAGAACACGGCGTATCTCAGTCCGCCGTATGCGTTAAATCCAAGCAGGAGAGGCACTTATGACTTAAGTTGGCCATCTCTGAATCCGTCCCTTAGATATTACTTGTAAAAAGCATTTTGACCAGGCGTGCCCAAACTTTTGTACCCCACTGTATGTATTTTAAAGCAGTATTTATTTATTTTACATTTTGAGTTAAATCTACTTTATTTTTCTATATACTTTGTCATGAAAAAAATCTTTTGTTTGCTTTTCTGTTTCCCATTCTGACAAAATTTCCCAGGAAAACCAGGATGAATAACGTGACCTACAACAGTCCCATCCTGCTGATCGAGGGCATCGATGTACCCCATCGTTTCATTTACCCAGTGTTTGCCCTCGTGTTGATCATCTACCTGATGATCCTGACCACCAACATAGGGGTCATGCTGCTTATTATGACGGACAGGAGCCTGCAGCAGCCAATGTACCTGCTGCTCTTCAACCTGTCGTTCAACGACGTCATAGGGAGCACAGTGCTTCTACCCCGGCTGATGTTGGACATTGTCTCCACAGAAAAATCCATCAGCTACAACTGGTGCGTCTCCCAGGCCTTCTTTACCCACATCTATGGCATATCGTGCCATACGGTGATGATGATCATGGCTTTTGACAGGTATGTGGCCATATGCCACCCTCTCAGGTACGCCTCCATCATGAGCCCCACCATGGTGGCTAAGCTCACTGTATCTGCCTGGAGTTCGTCTATAATGCTGGTATCCATCTTTCTGGGCCTCACTCTCCGGCTAACGCGCTGCCGCTCCGTCATTCTGAGTGGCTTCTGTGACAATCCGTCCCTGTACAAGCTCTCCTGCCAGGATGTGAGCATCAACAACATCTGCGGTTTGATACTCACCGTCATACTTCTTGTCTTGTCTATCGGCAGCGTAGCCTTCACATATTTCAGGATTCTGGTCAGCTGTGTCTCCAAAAAGAACAAGGAGCTGAACAAAAAGGCCCTGCAGACCTGCGCCACACACCTGCTCCTCTACATGATCATGCTCTGGACTGGCTTCCTCTTCATCATTACACATCGTCTCCAGATCCACATCAGGTACCGGATAATAGCGCTTATTCTCTTTCACGTCATTCCCGCCAACGTGAACCCCATCGTATATGCCCTGCAGACCAAGGAACTAAAGACCAAGATTGTACAGATACTTCATTCGAAAGTAACCCAGCTCAGGTAATTACAAAATTAGCCTCTGAGCTAACTCTTGTACAATATACTGGATGCCATGAAAATTACAATTTTGCACTGTCAATAAGAACATTTTCAGAAAATTTTCATGAATTTTTTCCAATCTTAATGTGAATCATTTATTGGCCTCATGAATTATTGTGGTCTCATATTTTAAGCAGACTCTTATTTTGAGGCTGTAAATACATATAGAAATTCATGACCGATGATCAAACAAGCCACAAGCGAGCACTCCTTGTTTTTTCGATGTCAGAAAAACTCACCCAACTAGCCCTATTTTTAGATGGACCCAATATGCTGTTATAGAGGGAGAAGTGTCTGCCCTGTTTTTATCAATGGGAAATGAGACTTGTTTTCATTTAATGCACAATCAGTGATGATAAAAAAGAATCTATGTATTATTTATTAGAGTTTGAAAATGAGTGCATAGCCTGCTTGGTTATCCAGTGAATCTGTAACTCTGCATTTCTTGGGCTCTACCATGTGTATATCATTTGATAATACGTATAAAAAAAACAAATCATAAATACCTCTGATGATGTAATGTTATTATTCACTATCACTCTATTAAAACCGTTACACCAAACATTTTTCTGCCATTTCTTTATGAAACAAGTCATCAAACAAACTCAAAATGAGTTTCACAATGAGCCATTTTGCCTCCTCAAGAAGAAACAACCTCACTAGTCTTACTATAACTGAATGGCCCTCTCTGGAAAGATGGTCAATGGTCAATATAAGGCTCAATGACAAATAAGGTTTTCGAAATGGAAAAAAAATAAAATACTGACCAAAATGGATTTTAAATACATTCTTAATTCCACAAGAATGTATCCTGTGCATTTATTTATTTTTTTCATAGCTTTTAAGGTGATATAAATACATTTTAAGTTTTCAGATTTTACCACCCAGAAATGTCAGGACGCGACCATATATGAATTTTGAATAATACACTTTTAATGTATTTACTATCTACTGAAAACCTGCAAATATGAATCATTGTAGTGTGTAAAATACACATCACATGGTAAATTCCACTAATTTCTTTATTTATGGCAAGTAGTATATAGCATTCGGCAAACGTCAAAATTTGATTGATGGGCATATTTGCATATTTTATGAATATTAATGAGGTTATGAAAAAATTGATTGATGGGTATAAAAAAAATAATTTTTATTTTTTAATTATTTCTTAAATTAATTTTTATTTTTTTTATTTTTATTTATTTATTTATTTATAATGTATTATTATTCGGGGTGTTGTGGGGGGTTGTTGATTTATTGGCATTGTGATGTCATTTTATTGGGGGTTGTTTGTTGTAAACGTTGGTTTTTATGGTTGGTATTTTGGGTTGTTTGGGGGGAGGAAAACATGTGAAGGAATTAAATTTTTTTATTAGAACAACATTGTGAAAAAAGTAAGGTGTATATATATATATATATATATATATATATATACACTACTCACAAAAAGTTAGGGCTATTTGGCTTTCGGGTGAAATTTCAGGATGAACCTAAAATGCACTATAACCTTTACAGGTGAAATTAATTTGACCTTCTCTAAACTTTTGAATGCACATGTCCAACTATTCAATGTTTCAGTACTTTTTGCACAACTTGCTGTTCTCTAACAAGGAGCTGAACGGCAAAATTCACAACAGGTGATCCATGAATCGACCAATAAATTTCCTGGTTCAATTAGAATTGGTATTTAAACAGTCCTCTTCATCATGCTGTTCACATTTTGACATCATGAGACCAAGACGACACCTAACAATTGATCAACAGTACCTCGCCATTGCGAGGCTTCAAACAGGATGTTCTCAGAGGGAAGTGGCCACTGAGCTTAGAGTGTCACAGTGTCATCAGCAGGTTGCAACAGAGATACAGAGAGACTGGAAGAGTCACAGAAAGGCATAGAAGTGGACGTCCTTTGGCCACATCCCACACTGATGACCGCTTCATTGTGAACAGTGCCCTGCGGAACCGGATGATGAATGCCACTCAACTCCAGGCACATTTAAGGGAGGTGAGAGGCACCCAAGTGTCACGTCAGACCATTCGAAACCGTTTACATCAGCGTGGTCTGCGTGCTAGACGACCTGCAAGGGTACCTGACCACACCACCAGGCACAGGCGTCATCGTCTTGCATGGGCCAGGGAGCATTTACGCTGGACGAGGGACCAGTGGGCCTCAGTGCTGTTCTCTGATGAAAGTCGATTCACGTTGAGCAGAAATGATGGCCGCCAACGATGTTGGAGACGTCAAGGAGAGCGCTATGCATCAGCCACTGTTGTCACCAGACGACCCTTTGGTGGTGGCGGTGTTACAGTGTGGGCAGGTGTGTCTAGTCAATACAGAACTGCCCTACACTTTGTGAATGGTACAGTGACAAGCCCATACTACCTGAATAACATCATTAATCCAGTCATTGTGCCCCTGCATGAACAACACAGGCCTAATTTCATCTTCATGGACGACAATGCTCCAGCTCATCGAGGTCGCATCATTAGGGAAAGGCTGCTGGAGACTGGGGTACCTCAAATGGAGTGGCACTTTCTCCAGACCTGAATCCCATAGAAAACCTATGGGATCAGCTGACTCACCGTGTAGAGGCTCGTAACTCTGTACCCCAGAACCTCAATGACCTGAGGGCCGCCCTTCAAGAAGAGTGGGATGCCATGCCTCAGCAGACAATAAGTCGACTTGTGAACAGCATGAGACGTCGTTGTCAAGCTGTAATTGATGCTCAAGGGCACTTGACAAGTTATTGAGACATTGACATTTTTGTTGTGGTATACCCACCACTGTTGTTGGCTTTTGTTTCAATAAATTGTTTGAGATGAGGAAATCACCATTGCATGCTTCTACTTAAATGCCATACTTTCATGATACGTATAATATCACTGTAGCGTGAACTTACATTTTCCATAAATTTCACCCGAAAGCCAAATATCCCTAACTTTTTGTGAGTAGTGTATATATGAAAAAAGAGAGAAAAAACCAGGGCGACAATCTGCAATACCAAGCTCCAATGTTCAATCCGCACACTCAAACGAAAAAGTTAAAAGACTGACCTTCAGAGGCAAAAGGTATATAGATGCAAAAAAAGGTTTATTAACAAGTGGAACGAACAACGCGCGTTTCGGCGTGTCTTCGTCAGGTTTGTTCGTGAAATGAGCTTGGACACAGGTGACATATCACGTTATAGAAACAATTAACACATCATATCAATTAAGTTAATCATTCACAATATCAATTAAGTTAATCATTTACAATATCAATTAAGTTAATCATTCACAATATCAATTAAGTTAGTCATTCACAATAGAAAACAAAACATCAATTAACACTCATCAATAATGGTTACATCAGGAAGCAATTAACACTTTATATCAAGTAAACTATCATCATGCACAATAATAGTTACAACAAGTAACACCTTGTGATAATCAATCATCAAAGAAGAATGACCCCCAATCTTATAGGAAATGGACACCTGACAGACCAGCTAAACATGAGCTATCCATAAAGGGATACAACGTAACTTTTATACAACACAGGAAAACAAAACAAAAAAAAAACAAAAAATGGTAATGATGATAACTTTAAACATGCCAAAAAATAGTCAGCTTGTGCAATTTTCCACCACATCTTAATTCAATAAGTTTAATAGTACATCACTAGCCTACAATACCAAGGAATAGCAGACTTAAAAATTGGACATATACAAAGCCCCAAATAGTTGACTCAGTTCAAAGATGAGAACTCAAATCTAGAGATTCATTCAATCCATTTGGTTCCATTGAGTCCAATGTGAATATCCAAAATGATTCTCTCTGTAGTAACTGTTTTATTATGTTACCTCCTCTTGGTGAGGGTAAAACTTTTTCTAAACCAACAAATTTCAGACTTGCTGCAGATCCATGGTCTCGGGCTTTGTAATGTCTGGCAATGGCATAATCCAAATTACCGTTTCGTATAGCCGCTTTGTGCTCGGCTATGCGAAGCTTCAAATTACGTTTAGTCTGTCCAATGTAAATCATTCCACAAGGAAGACATTTTAGTTTTTGAAAGGGAACTCAAAACTTTTAAAATAAAAAAATTTGAGAGAGATGCCGATGATTATAAGAGAGGATTTGTGTATAGTTGGAACAAAACGGAGATGGGTAGTGGACGGAGAAAAGAAAGACCCTCTAGACGGGACCGTCCAAATTATAGCTCCGACTCTCGACATGGACGGTTTAATCACTATCCTGGTAACCAAGGGGATCGCTCGTACCGCCCTACTAATACCCGATGGGGAGGTTTCAACCTCACCACCAGTGAGGAAGACACAAGTGACTTTGCACAATCTAGCGAATCCTCTTATTCTAGAGTTGAACGTTTTTTAGGGGGGTTTCGCGATCAACAACCCAACAAAGGAAGAGGAAGAGGACGAGGCGGGGGAAGAAGAGATCACAGTCCCTTCTAAATGACCACGAGAAGCCAGAGCAGGCGATAATTAACATTTCCGATTACCCTCTTACCTCTGTTCAAGAATCGGTATTGAGTAAAGGCTTATCATTTGTTCCAACTAATAGAGTCAATGCATTCAAAATTAAAGTGGACTGTTACAAGTTTTTTAGACAATTACATCTGAAGCACTTCTTTCGACACAATCAGGCTGCTATAGATCACGATCCCCTAAATAAATTCAAGAAGAAGTCTACGTTCTTTCCAACAGGGGCCCTGAATCCCACTTTGAACACCTTTAGTAAATTGGTAGAAAGGGACATTACTTCGGCTATTAACCTCTTCCTACCGAGGGCAAAATAGGCCAAATTTTGCCTGTTTTCACTAGTGACAAACAAAGGTGGTTATCTCAAAAACTATAAATGGTACAAATATGGTTCATGGCTTTTATTAAAGCAGACACCTGCAGTATTACGACTAAGCAGTGAGAACTCATAGAAATCCAGTTTTTGATACTTAACTACAACAATTTATGTACAGAAAATATAAAAAAACTAAAAAACGGGTACCTACATTCAAGTTTAAGAATTTTTACCTGGGGAGCTACAAATGCAATCAAGGAAATGACTCCTCTATCTGATTCATCAATATGCTGCCTACCTCTAGTAACAATCTGGTGTCAATATCTCAAACCATTCAAATTTTACAGGGTTTTTTTCAGGTGAACCTTTTTCGTTATCCAAATGGTGCCAAATGTGCCAAAAATGGCAATGTTCCAGAAAGGTCTCAATATGATTTATTTTTTAGGTTTTTACAATAAAATGAGATAATTTGTCAATATTGGCAATAAAAGTTCATTTTTAGACGTGTTCTTGGTGTTCTGCATATTACACAACTAACTAACCAAGGTTACAAAAAGCTGTCAAAACCCATGTAGCAGCACAGTGAATCTTGTGTATTTCACCAGAGCCCCATTAGCCAGAAATGAGTCCAGGAATGTGCAAACAGGTTTTCAAATGAATAATGGGAATAGTATGAAACTTCCCTACACATTAATGCTTGCCAGTCCTGTCCTTTATTCTGTTGGCACCTCCTATGACAGGGACGTTGGGGTTGGGTTTTAGGAGGCAAAACTTTATACATGACAAACATATCAACTATATACAAGTGCACTAAGGTGTACTACTAAAAGTGCAGTGGATAAAAAATCAAAAGTCCACCAGTTTCCTAGATAAAAAATAAAAACACCCCTGCTGTAACAAATAAAAAGATACTTGCCTCTAATTGCTGAAGTTACCGTATTTACACAAAGAAAGTACAAAATGGCAGGGTCCAAAAAGCTAAAAAAAATTAACTAAAAACAAAAAAAGGTAAAGGATCAAAACATGGGGGTGGAGGTTGAGGAGAGATTATTTAACCATTCATACAGAAGCCATTTAGACTACACATTCCCTCAGGAGAGCAATCTGCATCATTACAAATCCCACTAACCCTGTCCATGGAATTGTCCACCATGTTGATATACCCATTAGTCCCCCTTATACAACAACAATCAACAATAATAATAATCAACAAGTACTCCCTCATGTTATCATGTTCTCTCCCTCATACCATGCATAAATTACCATTTTGTTTACCTGCACAGCCTTCTGTACTGCATACAGAACAATTTACTCAGGTGGAACAATGACTTTACTAAACACTTCCAGAAGCCATTTCACACTCAAAAAAATCGTTTTAGTAGCTCATCTCAGACACAAATAGATAGCTAGCTGCTTGTTACCTGTAATTTTGCTTGCATTACATTACATTACATTTATTTAGCAGACGCTTTTATCCAAAGCGACGTACAGTAAGTGCGCACAGAGGCATCAAGATCACTACAGAACAGACAAGGCAAAGCACATCCTTCGCATAATGTAGCAGCTATCCCTAGCAATGAACGTCGACTGTAGTTCACAGTAAGCTGTGGGCAAATCAGCAACACCACACTTCCATTCCTAATACTCGTATAAACTATAATAAACAGACAGGAAAACACAGGGATGCTTGCTAGCTTGCCACTGTAAAGGCAATACTATCTATATTAATTTAGCTGAGAGGGACCGATTTTATGCATAAGTATATAAGGTTAGTTAGCTTCACAGAAGAAACACAGGGATTCACGCATTGCAGCTAAATTTCCTTCGATGCTTACACCAAACATCTGTGTTGTTGGCAACGCCACGTAACACGTGCGAGTTTGTCAACACAGACAATACACCCTAAGTTTACTTCATAAATTATTTATCATACCGTTGGAATGTGCAATTTGTAATATTAATTGTATGAAAAACAATAAAATACAGTTGACAATGTTATTACGAACCCGCATGGCATTGCGTAATTTACACTGGTATATCGAAAAATCGGTAATACCACCAGCCCTAACGACGTTACCTGCCATGGCGAAATTCAATGCGTTTATAGCATAACACTGTTAGTATGATAAAACAACTTACATGTCAGCAACATCATCTCGGTCATCAGTGGATTCAGCGTCACTGAGACAGGATGAGTCTCCCTCGGCAAAAACATCTTCTGGCTTATCCAGTTCGTCTAGCACTTGGTGCACGGATAAACGCCTCAAAAATCTCGACATAACTACACAAAAACTGTATCAAAAATACTCTAAAGTAAAAAATGTAACTGCGGGCCTTACCTAATTAATTGTGCTTTGCTAAACGGAATGTAGCGAGCTACGCTACAAGGTAAAAACACTGCGCCATCTTGGCTCGATAATTACGCGTGAGTGCCACTTCCTCATACGCAATGCTGTTATCGCCTTCATTTACGAAGGAAATGTGTTTAAGGAGGGCTCTTTTGAAAGATAAGAGTCTTGGCTATTGGCTGGAATATTTGACAGACAGTTTTAAAACCCAATGGAAAGCAAATAATACTCGGAGTGGAGGCAGGTCGAAGACAGTTTTTCCCACTTCAGATAGGCCTATTGTGCTATCAGTCAAAGAAATACACCCAATTGACGACGGTTTTGCATAATTCTCTGCAAGCATGTTCAAAACCACTCTGGCTAACATATACTAAGCCGTTGGATTGGTACTCCAGAAACTGGCTGAGTTTCACAACGCCAAAGTGAACACAGCCGAACGAGTCGTAATCAAGTGCAAAAAAGCACGGTTTAAAAGTCGGTTTAAAATTGGAAAAAAATCATGTACAGCCTTATGAAAGTTTTAAAGTATTTTTTCTTGAAGCCTAAAGGTATAATGATTTTTTAAACCAAAGTTTTGTGAAATACAATTAAGCAGAACAGTTTACCAGCACATTGTTTATGGTGTGACATCAAGCTGCAATACATGTTTGAGAATTAGGTCAGAGTTTCCAACGTTATTTACAAAGTTTTATCTCGACGTTTTGGGCTTAAAAACCACTTTCCCAGAAGGAATGGATATATCATAAGGATATTTAATCAAAATATTGAGGTAAGCAGTTTATTATATATTATTAAATTAATGAAATGTATAATTTAATAATTTCCGTCACGCCCGCGTTAACGCTAGGGGGCGTTTGGCATTAAGAGGTTAAAGCCAATTGTGCTCCTAAACATTATAACATTAGCGTACTGGAAAGAAAAGCTTTAAGGGAAATGAAATCAAATCCTAAAATTATAATTAAACCATCAGATAAGGGGGGTTCTATTGTAGTACAAAATTCAATAGACTATGAGGCGGAAGCATTGAGACAATTGAACAACAGGACATTTTACCAACTATTACCCAGTAATCCTAAGGAACAATTAATAACGGACCGCAATTGTATTCTCGACAAAGCATTGGGTAATAATAGGATCACACAGAAACAATATGAATTTTCATCTATTCCCATTTTTTATTTATTACCTAAAATTCATAAAAGTTTGATAAATCCTCCTGGACGACCTATAATATCTAGTAATAACTCTATTTCCGAACCTTTAAGCCAATTTGTTGATCACTTCATTAAGGATATTGTTAAAACGTTGCCATCCCATGTAGCAGACACACGAGATGTGATTCGTTCGTTGGCCGAATTGATTATTCCAAGTGGCTCATTTTTGGTTTCGTTTGATGTGGAAAGCTTATACACCAATATACCACATGTAGGTGGGTTGGAAGCCATGGCTTTCTTTTTTGATGCTCAGGACAATCTAGTTTCTGAACATTTGTTAGATTTGATCAAATTTATTTTGAAATCTAATTATTTCATGTTTAACAATAAATTTTACATGCAGATTCAAGGGACGGCAATGGGTTCGTCCTTTGCGCCCAATTATGCAAATCTTTATATGGGCCACTGGGAAAAACTTTTTGTACATGATGAAAATGCCAATCCATTCTTCAAAAACCTTTTATTTTGGAAGAGGTATATAGACGATATATTACTCGTTTTTACTGGCACTGAAAACGAGTTGTTTTCATTTAAAGACTACATAAATAATATATATCCATCATTGAAATTTACTATGGAATACAGTACTACTCAAATCCAATTTCTTGACCTTTCTATTAGAGTTAATGATGGGAGAGTACAAACTACAATTTTCCGCAAGGCCACGGACAGAAATACTATTTTACACGCGCATAGTTTCCATCCAAAACATGATTGAAAATATACCATACGGTCAATTTTTACGTTTAAAACGAATATGTAGTGACGAAATGGACTATGAGTCAAAAGTACAGGATATGCGACAACGTTTTTTATATCGGGGATACAAGAGCAGGACAATTGAGAAGTCCTTTAGTAGAACTTTACAAAGGGATAGGAAGGACCTTTTGGCCCCCTCTACCATAATTGATGGGATTCAGGAGAACAGTGTTACATTTGTGTCGGAATATAATAATATATCGCCCACAATTAAAAATATAATTTTAAAGCATTGGAATATTCTGCATTGTGATCCTCAACTCAGTTCATTAGTGTTCTCTCGCCCCAGATTTTGTTATAAGAGAAGTAAAAACCTTAGAGATCACTTGGTGACATCAATGTATAAAGCATGGGTTCTAATTGGCTGAGTAAAGAGGTACAAGGTAATTATCGTTGTGGTAAATGCACTCATTGTTCTAATACTGTTGACACAAAAAAATTCCATCATCCGCGTACTGGTCAGGAATATACTATTGGGGGTTTTATTAACTGGACGGGACTGTCCAAATTATAGCTCCGACTCTCGACATGGACGGTTTAATCAACCATTATTGATGAGTGTTAATTGATGTTTTGTTTTCTATTGTGAATGACTAACTTAATTGATATTGTGAATGATTAACTTAATTGATATTGTAAATGATTAACTTAATTGATATTGTGAATGATTAACTTAATTGATATGATGTGTTAATTGTTTCTATAACGTGATATAAGTCACCTGTGTCCAAGCTCATTTCACGAACGAACCTGACGAAGACACGCCGAAACGCGCGTTGTTCGTTCCACTTGTTAATAAACCTTTTTTTGCATCTATATACTTTTTGCCTCTGAAGGTCAGTCTTTTAACTTTTTCGTTTGAGTGTGCGGATTGAACATTGGAGCTGGGTATTGCAGATTGTCGCCCTGGTTTTTTCTCTTTTTTCATGTTTCATCATCTTGCCGACACCAGCACCTCTTTGATGGAGACACGTTTGTGCACAAGGCGTTTTCCCCTTTTGTTATATATATATATATATATATATATATATAATATAAATGTGTAGGTTAGTGGCAATAGTTTAAGTTTTGTGTTAGCAGAAGCGTTTTAAAAGAATAAAAGAATTCAAGCAGGCTGTTAAAACGTGACAAATAGCGGTAGGCTCTAGCGAGTTAGTTGTCTGAAAGAAAGCATACCATTTTTTAAATAATGTTTGTTAGGACCGAAGGGAAAAAGACTCCGTGATGTCCGTGAAATGTGTGCAAATGGCTCCGTAGAGAGAGAGAGAGAGAGCGAGACCGTTACCCAGTCATAAAAACCGCGTAAAATAGCCAATCTAAAAAAGCAAGTTAGTGTTCTAAAAGAAGAAGATGACCTAGGAGGCCTCGAAAGAAAGACAAGAAAGAATAAAAAATAAAATAATAGGCTAAGTTTTACAGAATTAAAAAGCAAAAACCTAAAACGAACTCTGAATTATTCTTGGGTTCCGCGGGGTCCGGAGAGATGGTCTACAGCTCGACTATAGGTTGCAGAGAGATCTTTCCAGACGGGGCTAGAGGGCGGACAAATGGAGCAATTAGTTCATCGGGCCTGTGTACAACTGAAAATGGGATACACCCCACCATGTAGTGTCCTACCACACCTAGACAATTTTCTGATGGCTAACTAAAGCAACTGGTGGAAGGAGGGGTAGCGAGTTGGGGGCTCGCGCGCGCACGCTAGAGCGATGCTAGGGGGAAACCTTTGATTGACAAGGAACAGCTGTATTCCTGGCGGGGTGATTCAAATAAAGTTTGAATGAATGCATTAAATGCATAGACTGGAAATATTTCAACAGGCCGCAAAATGCCCCGAACCCCATTGAAAAGACCTCCAAGATGCGTTTCCAAAAAGCAATCTAAACGTCTATATCACTGGTTCAGAATCATAAAATAAATCTCTCAGTATTTTGTACAAGTTTGCTAATACTTAGAGCCAATATGAGTGTTTAGTATCGAATGGAATGTAAAAAGATGGGGTATTCAATTTTAAACAGGATTGAGTCGGCATATACTAGCCTATATTGTGTAAGCGTAACTCTTTCAAAGTGTATTTTATTTGTCAGGGTGTCTACAATCCACAGCAGGGGTGGGGTCTGAATGATCGTAACAGCTGTGAGTTTACGCTGACCACAGGTTTTTACGAATGTAGACCTATAAAGGGTCCGACTTTTGAACAGGTCTATAGCCCAAACAGACGTTGTCACAATCGCCTGTAAACAACCTGTAAAAGAAGCATGTCTACCGCAGAAAACTCAACACCGAAATCTCCAGAGGTTGTGGCGAACAAGACAGTTTTGCGAAGGCCAAAAAAGCCTTTTGCAACGATGTCAAGGCTTCAAGGACATTCGTTTTACGAAGAATGGTCAGCAGAATGTTCAAAACGGCGATGTGGGTACCATATCGACACGTCTGGCGAGGAACCAACAATTACCCTTTTCAACCTGTGTGAGGGGGAACTGTACAGCGAAAATTCAGTCTGTATTATTTGTGCACAAGGACTGGCTTAAATTCAAGCAATGTTACAAAAATGTTGTGGACGATGTACATTATATTTGTAATTTTCTGAGCTGTTCGGAGGACTGCAGCATGATCTGTGTGTCAGCGCTCAAAGCGTCTAAAAAACTGTTCATTGCCGAGACCTATGAATCAAGAGACATTGGGGATACGCTAATTGTCTTTAATTTTGACGACCGGCAAATGTTGAACAAGGCTATTGAGCGAGCCGATAAGGTGTTTGAGGATCATAGGCTTTGGAGAAATATGGACGATGCGAAAACTAACTTATTGTCGAGTTTCAACGCCGTGGCTGAAGATTCTGATGAAGATAAGGAAAATGTACCACCGCCACCTCCACCAACAACACCCGTTGTCTCTGATGACGAAGACGCTACAACAAGTTTTGTGTAAATAACTTGGCAAAAATGTGTTTTAAATTTTAGATTGTGTGTGTGTGTGTGTGTGTTTAATATAAATGTATACAGAATGTCTTTTTTAATTGTCTCTGATGACGAAGACTCTACAAAAACGTTTTGTGTAAATAACATGTCAAAACATGTAAGCAAAATTTTTTTTAATTTTTTTTAGATTGTGTGTGTGTGTGTGTGTGTTTAATATAAATGTATACAGAATGTCTTTTTGATTGATTTTGTGAACTTTAAAATAAAATGCCTTTTCTTTTACATGCTATTTTACGTATTGTTTCATTATTATTATTATTATTATTATTATTATTAATCGTTAAAATATGTTAAATTCAAATCAAACCCCAAAAAGGAAGACCCCACCCACAGATCATAACTCTAAAGTTTTAAGGCGTGGCTATAAGTTTCAGAGGAGTTTAAAAGCCACTCGGCAAACTCAGGATTTCATAGACTTTACAGAACTCTTGACAAGCATGTCTCAGGACGTTTATAAAATGTATAAACCCCTAAAGCTGGCCGATTGCTCAGAATCTTGGGAGCCTGAGTATTCAGCGAACAATGACAAACCGGCTACAGAGCCTTGGATCGATACCGACAAAGCCGAAGCCCTATTTTTATCAGAGCCAAAATCTATGGTCTACGAAGACGAAGGCTGCGAGGTGCCAAACGGTGTACAACAGTCCAGCCAAAAAACCCGCCCGGGGTGTATAGACGACGAATTCGACGGGTGTCTTACAAGCCCAATGATTAAGCTGCTGAAAGCCATAGTCGCCTGTCTTCTGAATGGCGTTATCGAAAAACAACTGAGAAGCGAATGTCCCGGCTGTGAAGTTGATCACCCCAGTCAACTGAGACACAGCTGTCTCTTTGAAATGGAGTAGTATTATTTTAAAAATAATTTTGACAATTTCGTGACAAATGTGAAAAAACCGTGGCTGCGACCACTGCTGGTCAAGGCCTTGAAAGTGTTCGGAGTGGTACCAGATCCTGTGAGAATCTCGGGGTCTGTTGACACCATTGTTTCAGAACTCCGCCACACATCAGGGAAAAACTGCTGGAAATCTTATGTACAGACCTTGACCCGGCCAGTGAGAAGGCTATTGCGGCTGTCAACACAGATTTCTGGGAGATTGACGGGGCAATGCAGGAGCACCTGTGGTGTAAGCACTCTGAAGGCGTGCGGACCCGGATGAACGACAACATTTAAGACGTTTCAAGAAACGGTTAAATGTTAATATGCATAATTTCTGTCATGTAACCTGTAACTTTTTAAAAAATACATAAATACTTTGGTTTTTTATATATTGTGCCATTATTGTGATAACTGTAAGGATGGCGGGTGAGAAACGCATGAAAGATGTTTATTATGCTCCAGAAAATCCTGGTTCTTACGGTGGTAAAGAGCGTTTGCGAAGGGTTTTACGTGAACAGGTAGTAACATATCAAACAAGAAAGTTACGGACTGGTTATCGGGGGAAGATGCATACACTTTAAACAAACCCATCAGAGTCAATTTCAAAAGAAACAGGGTTATTGTGAGAAACATTGATTCACAATGGCAGCTTGATTTAGTAGACATGTCAAGTTTATCTGAGCATAATGATAATATGCTAACTTGTATAGATATATTGTCAAAATACGCCTGGGTATGTGTTCTTAAAAACAAGACAGGTATCGAAGTGGTAAAAGCCCTTCAAGAAATTCTCGCAAATGGATGTATACCTAAAAAAATACAAACCGATAAAGGTAAAGAATTTTTCAATAAAAAGTTTCAGAGTCGGATGAAACGCAACAAAATATTCCACTTTGCCACAGACAACGACGATGTGAAAGCATCTGTGGTCGAACGTTTCAATAGAACGTTAAAATCCAGGATGTGGAGATACTTCACAGCACACAACACTAGACGCTATATAGATTCTGTCCAGGATTTGGTCCTGGGGTACAACAACAGCTACCACAGCACGATTAAAATGAAGCCCGTTGAAGTAAACGAAAATAATGCTTTTAAAGCTTTTAAAAATATGTATGGTCTCTTTCCAAAAAGATCTAACAAGCTAACGTTTAAGTTTAAGGAGGGGGACACAGTCAGAGTTTCCAAAGTATGCGGAAAGTTTGCAAAAGGTTATGAGCAAACATATACAGACGAATATTTAACAGTCGTTGAAAGGGTCCACAGAATCCCTCCTGTATATAGATTGAAGGATTATGATGGGGCGAGCATTGACGGAACATTTTATGAGGAGGAATTACAAAAGGTTATAGTTGGAAAAGACAAAACCATTAAGGTTGAAAAAATAATAGCCGAAAAGAAGCATAAGAACCAGAAACTCGTTTTAGTGAAGTGGGTCGGATGGCCTGAAAAATACAACAGCTGGATACCTAAAGATAGCGTGATTGACATCTAAAAGAATAGAAAACGTTTGGTCGCCATGGAGGAAGCAGGCTTTTATGTCACTGTCCCCAGTAATGCCAGTCTAGATATTTATCCTGGAAACAGAATTTCATGTTACACTACAGTTTGCGAGACCCCTCGAATTTCGTGGACAATGGGAAGTTGCTTTAGCAGAAATTCAATACCCATGTACATGGAGTATGCTATCAAATCATGAAAATGCTTTTATCGTAAGTGATGGTAAGAAAAAGGAACTCAGTTACGTTGTTGTAATAAGCTGGGGCTATTACAAAAACATGAAAACGCTAGTGGAGGAGATGAATAAAGCTTTAAAAATAAGAAAATTGGATATTGAGGTGTCCCATTCAGCAATGAAAAACCGAATTTATATTAGTAGTGCAAACGAAAATATTTCGCTGACGGCTAGTGGTAAACTTGCCAGGATGTTAGGTTTGGACCCTGATGTACCCTTAACGGTCGCAAGGTCTGTGCCACCACATCCGGTAGATATTCGTGCGGGGTTTTACACAATGTATGTTTACACAGACATTATTGACTACCAGAGTCGGAAATAGTTTTGTGCCCTTGCACTTGTACATATAACCGGGTCTAACAACGATGTCATCACAATCTCGTATGAAAAGCCACACTACGTTCACATGTGCAAGAAGCACATTGATAACATAACAATTGAGCTGAAATCGGATCAGAACGAGAACATACGCTTCACTTACGGTAAAGCCCTCATAAAATTGCATTTCAGGCCGGTGAAGCATCGATATCACGAATGAAAAATGGCAAGTTCAAACCTATACGTTGAACCCTCATAGGTACATAGACTATTATACCGCACAATCCGGTAATGGTCTGCCAGGGTATAAGGGTGCGAGTGTTATGTATGGTAGCGGTCTTGGAGGACTTTTTAGAGGTTTATTCTGAATGGCGTTGCCGCTAATGTAAGCGTTTTGTCGGAAACGCTTACATTAGAGATGGCCAAGTAGGCTACTTTTTTTACATTTTACCCATCACATGAAAGGCTAAGAAGAGCGCGCGGGGGGCGGGGGTGGAGAGAAAAAAAAAACTTGGAGAATCGTGAACCAGCTTGTGATTTCGAACTTCGAAATCGAACGCTCATTTCGATCGATTTTCGATTTCGAATCGGTATCGTGACACCCCTATTGTTTACGCATGCTTCGACAACATCATTGAAGTGAACCAGAGGAGGAACGTGTTGTATGATTATTATTAATCATGAATACCAGAGAACTAACGGCTATTTTGAGTAACAATCCTTACACAGAAAATAACTTTTATGGGGTTGTGGCCTGTGATGAGCTACCGAATAATTTACCAGCATTGTACATTGTGAATACACACCCTCGAAACAAGCCTGGAGAACACTGGTTAGCATTGTATATGTGTGCGGATAAAACAGGTGAATTTTTCGACTCCTTTGGCAATCCCCCTGACTACATTTATTTCCCAGATAGCATCATAGATAGAACTGTAAAAGGATTGTTTACAACAAGGTACAAGTGCAAGACCTACACAGCACAAAGTGCGGACAGCTGTGGTGAAATGTTTAAGGCCTGTCACTGTTGAAAACAAACACAGGCATGCTTTGTTTGAATGTTGCTTTGTCTTTTATTATAAAATAAAAACATTTTAAACTTTACATTTTGATCATTTAAAACAAACACACACTCAACAGCTTCAGAAATCTATCCACGCTGAATGGTCTAAAACGGGGGATGAAAAAACAGCCTTAGGGCCTGGTTCTGGCGTCATAGGTGTAAAGGGTGCTGTATTTGTTTTTGTGTGTAGATTTATCTTGCCGCGCACATTTTGATTAGGTATGACAGAAATAGGCATATTAAGCATAGCCATAGCCTCTATAAATTCCCCCCAACCCCGGGGTCTTCTATCGTCAGAAATCTTGTGCGGGGCGGTTATGTTCTTTATTAGATCCAACATATGCGAACCACTGACAACAGTACCATTAAACACAAACTCCCCTTTATCGTTCCACGTTGCGACATTTCCTGATTTAGAAATTTTATCCAATACGTAGGTGGCATTTTTCTGGCTTCTAGGTGGCACGCTTTGTACAAAATCTTCAACTCAGGTGGTGTCCGTCCTGACATTATCGCGACCCTCAACAGGCAATGATAGGGTTAAATGTTGCATTTCGGCTTCACCTTGTTTAACCAACGCTATGAAACGCTGTAGGGCAATCGTGTAGTTTTGCCTTCTCATGAGGACCAACATCAGTCCTTGATAAGATGTTACGTATGGTTTGATCCAAATCATTTTCAGCAGTTTGTCGGATTGGTTCCGGAGTAAAAGTAAGATTCTTTAATTTGTCCAGCTGGCTTTGAGGCACAAGAAACATTTTTTGGGCGTGCTCCATGTTTTTTAAACACCGCTGCGACCCGCTATCAAACTGGTGAGAAACGGTATTGCGACACTCAGTAGAGGCAGAAGAAATCCGCCCTTTTGAAAAAAATATTTTCGCCTCTTTCGAATAGATCATCTTTTGTTAATCAACAGTTTAATTCCGACCTTTTGTTTTCTTATTTTTTTCAGTTGTGTATCTGTTAGGGGTATATTGCCATGTAAAACATTGAGAGCTAGTTCACAAATTGTGTTTATAAGTTCACCAGAAGCAGACTGTAATATGTTACGTCTTTGCCGGGCATTACCTTCAAATAGGGCTTTTAGAAACGTCCAGTTCCGTTTAATACGTGCATATTACTTTTTCTTTAGCACATAAACTACCGGCCACTCTGGAGCGTACAAACCAGTTCTGATGCGGTATTCCTCAGGCGTCTGTGCTTTTAAGTCCACCAATAGGTAGCCATAAGGTTTTCTGGTCGCATCATCGAAACATTCAAGGAAAAACTTTGAATGTCTGGGGTACATTTGCCGTGCCAAAACATTAACTTGCATTTTATCTCTTGTATTTTTGAACAGAACAATATAGTTTGCATTAAGATTTATTGTGCGGCTGTTTCGACCCTGGAAGAAAAGATTCTGAACAAGATATATGATGCTTAGGTTTCTATGGTGTGTATACTTGGTAAAAGCTCTCTCAATTTCAGAGCTCTGACTGGCCGCCTGCATAAGGTCATCAACAATTACCATGTTGGCTTTGTGCAAAGGTAGCAAAACTTCATCGGTCAAAGATTCAGGAAGACCTTCTACAAAATGTACATTCTTTATTTTACAAAGCACTTCATCGTACATGGGTTGCCAGCACAAATAAAACCATACAATGTTCTGCGGTACTGTTGACAATACATGTTGTGCATTTTCGAGCAGTGTTTTCACAAAAACGCTTTTACCGCTGTTTGATGGACCTGAGATTATGCATGAAAAAGGATGTTGAAGGCGGTTGTCAAAACCTTCAACCCCAAACACTTGTCTAGAATCCATATGGCAAGGTTTTGAAATCAGGGAGCAGGACCCTTTTGTTGTAAACTACTCTGAATCTTTTAGAAACTGAGCAATTGCTGAGAGAGAATCCTCTTATTCCTCACAATTTGTTTTGTGTTGGTTGTAATTTCACGAGCTGGGGCCTCTGGATTCTGTACATAGTGCTGTACCAATTCTGTGAGGGCTGAAAGATTGACAACTTGTGAGTTAGTATGATGCAGGGTTATACCTTTCACTTTCATGCATGTTTTACCAAACCGTGTTGTATAGCTGTACGTCTTGGGCCCTCCTGATATAAATTCAACAATGTGGTCACCGGGGTCTAGCTCACTAGTCAATTCTCCCAAAAAATCACCTAGAGAAGGCATCCAGTCACCCGGGCGGCTCACAAAGATTACAGAATCTGTGTCGTGGTACAGAACCCTGTCAGGCATTTTATCCATGACATCATAAAGCTCGAACCGTGCATAAGCTGTGGTGAAGGCCGCGATGAACACATTGCTGTATCTGGGGACCTTTGGAAAACAGTAAGTTTCCACTGTACCAGAGCTACGGTTTCTGTAAGAAATGAAGTGTGAGATGTCATACTCATCTGAAAACATGAATTGCAGAAACTGTTCAGGATCACGGATCAAGGTTGTGCTTGGCAGGTTGCTTCTCTGACCAAATTTGCCCCAAAGACTATTTAAAAACAGTTTGGAAATTTGTCTCTTGGCTTTGTTTACAGAAATATTGTTTGGGTCTAAACGAACACCCTCCTTCTCCCAATAACTCTGCACATAGGCCGCCTTGTCAGAATCATCAGAAACCCAAGAGGGGTATCCTGACGCTTCTTGTTTGCCCTTTAAATGCGTCTTAATATAGTCACTGAAAAGAGAATCGGACCTATCTTGGAAATGCCAAATTTCAAAGATTTTGTCGATGATGTAACCTTTTTCAAGAGCCTTAAGCATTTCAACAGTACACCATACACCTGTGAGAGAACGCAACTCATCAGAATGTTCACACACACCTTGAAGCTCGGGACCGGCAAAGGGCAAGGGGTTAAGGAATCCAAGATGGCTGCCGAGGGCAGGTGTGCTTTGTCAGGCTCCACAGCTATCCTTTTATTCAACATTTTAACAGTTTTTATCTGTTTTAACTGATGTTTTTCAACACAAAAGCCTCAAACCAAGGAACTACTCGGCCAAAAGACAACAATCCACCAAAAGGTACGGAGAAAATGGACATGTTTTTGTCACATTGCTTTGCCTGTGGTTGCTGATTGCTCCACCTGGTCAAGGTCTTTGTTTGGCCAGAAATCAAACAAACTCTTGGATACCTTGCACCTTTGAATAGTGCACCAAGATTAACATACTTTGGACATGGACATTTAATTATACACTTAACATTCTGGCAGACAAAATACTAAAGATAAAACACCACCGATCAAGAGAAGCAAATGGTTTGTCCACAAAACCTTGCTACTCTTGCTGCTCTTAAGTGGGGACATACAGCTGAACCCTGGTCCATCAGTGAACCCTAATATAGATCCAAATGATGTTCTGCCCTGGCATGATTTTACTAGAAGGGTTGAACCAGCAGATGATCTCCCCTTGGGACTACTGGCTACTGAGATGCAATTAAGCATTAGTGGCTTCACTTTTCAGCCACTGGATGAGATAAGCCAAGTGTCTGCCTCCATCAGGCCAGGCCCCAGTAGCAACAGGCTCAATACCACTAGCGCGAACATCAGACCAGGACCAGGACCAGGACCAGGCCCCAGTTATAACAGTAGCTGTCACTAGACCACCTACCATCTGGCCGGGCACTTGCTCTAGTAGCAATTGGCTTGCTACCACCAGCCTAGCTACCTTAGGGCCAGAACCAAGCTCCAGTAGCAGCAGCGGGCAAGCTACCATCAGGCTAGGCCTCTCAACTACCACCAAGCCGGGCTCAGGCCCCAGCGGCAGCGGCACCGGCAGCAGCCCATCCACCATCAGGCCGGGCTCAGGCCCCAGTGGCAGCAGCAGCAGCCCATCCACCATCAGGCCGGGCTCAGGCCCCAGTGGCAGCAGCAGCAGCCCATCCACCACCAGGTCGGGCTCAGGCCCCAGCGGCAGCAGCAGCAGCCCATCCACCATCAGGCCGGGCTCAGGCCCCAGCGGCAGCAGCCCATCCACCACCAGGCCGGGCTTAGGCCCCAGCGGCAGCAGCCCATCCACCACCAGGCCGGGCTTAGGCTCCAGCGGCAGCAGCAGCAGCCCATCCACCCCCAGGCTAGGCTTAGGCTCCAGCGGCAGCAGCAGCAGCCCATCCACTACCAGGCCGGGCTCAGGCTCCAGTGGCAGCAGCCCATCCACCACCAGGCCAGGCTCAGGCCCCAGCGGCAGTAGCAGCCCATCCACCACCAGGCCAGGCTCAGGCCCCAGCGGCAGTAGCAGCCCATCCACCACCAGGCCGGGCTCAGGCCCCAGCGGCAGCAGCAGCAGCCCATCCACCACCAGGCCGGGCTCAGGCCCCAGCGGCAGCAGCCCATCCACCATCAGGCCGGGCTCAGGCCCCAGTGGCAGCAGCAGCAGCCCATCCACCACCAGGCCGGGCTCAGGCCCCAGCGGCAGCAGCAGCAGCCCATCCACCATCAGGCCGGGCTCAGGCCCCAGCGGCAGCAGCCCATCCACCACCAGGCCGGGCTTAGGCCCCAGCGGCAGCAGCCCATCCACCACCAGGCCGGGCTTAGGCTCCAGCGGCAGCAGCAGCAGCCCATCCACCCCCAGGCCAGGCTTAGGCTCCAGCGGCAGCAGCAGCAGCCCATCCACTACCAGGCCGGGCTCAGGCTCCAGTGGCAGCAGCCCATCCACCACCAGGCCGGGCTCAGGCCCCAGCGGCAGCAGCAGCAGCCCATCCACCACCAGGCCAGGCTCAGGCCCCAGCGGCAGTAGCAGCCCATCCACCACCAGGCCGGGCTTAGGCCCCAGCAGCAGCAGCCCATCCACCATCAGGCCGGGCTGAGGCCCCAGCGGCAGGGGGCCCCCAGCAACATCAGTAGCTGAGATCCACACACCACCACTAGGCTTGCACGTGAGAAAGCAGAGGCTGTTTCGTCTCTTACAAACTGTTAATCATGCTAAAATCCTGTGGGACCCGACTGTGAAACCTAGGGGTCTATTTGGGGGGCACCTCAACATCAGAAGCCTTACTGGTAAGAGCACCCAAATATCCCATCTCCTGTCTGACTCAAACCTGGACTTTCTCTGTCTAACTGAGACTTGGTTGAAGGAAACAGCTCCCGCGGACATATTCACGGTGCCAGGTTATCAGTGTTTTAGACAAGATAGATCAGACGGAAGGGGGGGTGGTATGCTTCTTTATGTAAGAGACAACATCAGATGTGAACTTGTGACCTACAACGCCGGTAGCATGCTGGAATATGTTGGTGTTAAAATTATCCTGTCCCAACAAAGGTCTTTTAACATCATAGGTATCTATAGACCCCCATCTGCTACCGATGCTTTTTACGATCAACTTGAAGCCACCCTGAAAGAATGTAGTCTGAATAAGGAACTAATCTGGATGGGTGACTTCAACGTGAACTGGGAGGACAAATCCAAGAGAAAAAAGTTAAAAATGATTACTGATAAATTCCACCTGGAACAAATAGTCAACGGTCCGACGAGAATAACAAAAAGCTCTAGCACGCAGATCGATCTGATGTTCTCCAACAAGACAGAAACAATAATTAAACACTATAACTTAATTACCGGTCTGTCCGACCACAACCTTATCTTATGCGCAAGAAAATTGACCAAAAATAGGTTTAGCAATATTACAACAAAAAGGAAGACCATTCAGTGTATTCCCAGAACTAAACAGGACCAAATTGCCAACGAAATTACCACCCTAAATTGGGATGACTTGCTGTCCTCTGACGATCTGGCAACTGGATGTGACATGTTCACTCACAGAATTAATTCTGTGAGGGAAAAATTTACTGTAAGGTTAAAGACCAAAAAGAAAAAGAGAAATAATTTACCCTGGTTTAATGGTCAATTATGGAAGCTTATGAAATCTAGAGATGCTGCACTGAGGAAGGCTGTTAAGACCAGGAGAGACACTGACATCCTTCTATATAAAGGTCTTAGGAACAAAGTCACTCAGGAGCTGAGACAAGCTAAATCCAACTTTTATCTTGGTATACTGCATGAAGCAAAAGGGAACAGTAAACTAATTTGGAAGAATATAGATAATCTTACAAGGAGGGACTCAAAATTCTCAGGTGATCTTAAAGTCAAAGTACAGGGAGAGACCACCGCACGGTTGCCAATGTTTTTAATAACTTTTTTCTTGAATCTGTAAACGAGCTGGCGAAAGGCTTCATGAAGCAGGACCTGGTCATCTGTCCTACTGATGACACAAAGCAGGCTTTCACATTGGTCGAAACAAGTGAGGTTCAGGTACGCAAAATAATTAGCTCCATGAAAAACTCTAAAAGTAGAGATGTGTTCCTATTTGACACTGCGTTCATCAAAGCACATAAAGATCTTCTAGCTGCCCCCATTGCACATCTAATCAATCTGTCTCTTAAACACTGTACTTTCCCCGATGCTTAGAAATGTGCTATTGTGACACCTATCCATAAGTCTGGAGACCACCTTGATGCCTGTAACTATAGACCGATAAGTATACTGCCTATATTCTCTAAGGTTGCTGAAAAAGTGGTCGCTGACCAGCTGACCACTTTTCTCAACACAGGTGAGTTTGGGCGGCATCGGATGCAGTTCGGTTTCAGAGCGAATCATTCTACTGAAACTGCAACTTTGCATTTTATCATGTCAAATCCAGGCTTGATAAGGAAGCTGTAGCTGGTACTGTGTTTTTAGATCTGAGCAAAGCTTTAGACACAGTGAACCATGCTGTCATGCTGTCAAAATTGTCTCATTTTCATTTTTCAAACACAGCACTGGCATGGATGTCTTCATACTTATCTAATAGGAGGCAATGTGTTAAAGTGGGTGATACTCTGTCTAGTGTCATGAACTGTACAATGGGTGTCCCACAAGGGTCCGTGTTGGGGCCGCTATTATTTAGCATGTATATAAACGATCTCCCACAGCACTGTCCTCAAGACATCCATCTTCAGATGTATGCTGACGACACTGTTGTGTGGACTTATGCAGCAACAGCCACGCTAGCAGCTGTTAAGTTAACAGCTGCGTTGGAGAGTATCACAAAATGGCTAGAAGAGTCAGGCCTAAGTCTCAATGTATCTAAGACAAAAGCTATGTTCTTCCACAAGAAACCCAGGAAGATGGCTCCAACAGCGGACATCTTGATCAAAGGTGTCAAGGTTGACGTAGTCTCTGATTTTAAATATCTTGGTGTGGTGCTAGACTCTAATTTAAACTTTAAGAGCCATGTGAAAAAAATGGTTAAAACATTAAAGTACAACATAGTTAATTTTAGACACATCAGAAACTGTCTCTCCTTAGATGCAGCTAAGACATTTATGCACGCTATGATTCTCTCCCACATGGCATACTGTATCACATGCTGGGGACAAGCTAGTGAATCAGGTACAAGACCTCTTGCTTCCTTGTATAAGCAAACCCTGAAAACTTTAGACAAAAAGCCTATGCACTTCCACCATTGTAAGATACTCGAGAAACACAGGCTATTGAGCTTTGAACACCTTAGACAACTAGCAGACTAATGTATGGTCTACAAAATCATTAATGGGTTGGCACCTCCTCCACTGTGCGACTTTGTACACATTCGTCCTACAAATTCCATCAGAGCTACAAGAACAGTAGTAGTATATGCAAGACGGCTTATGTCACTTTTTGATTGATTTTGATTGATGGTTAATAGGTCAAAGGTCAAGCGGTCAAATGGGGGTCACATTTGCATATTTTAATTTTTAATTTTTAATTTTTATTTTTTAATTATTTTTTATTTTTAATTATTTTTAATTTTTTAATTTTTTTAATTTATAAGTTATTATTATTCGGAGGGTTGGGTTTATTGTGGGGGATTTTGTTTCAAGGTTTTATTTATTGGCACTGTAACGATGTCATTTTATTGGGGGGTTGTTTGTTGTAAGCGTCGGTTTTTATGGTCGTTCTTTGGGTGAGGAATTTTAATTTTATTAGAACAACATCGTGAAAAAGTAACTTTGTATATATATATATATATATATATATATATAAAATAAAAACAAAAGTATAGGTTAGTGGCAATAGTTTGTGTTAGCAGAAGCGTTTTAAAAGAATAAAAGAATAAAATAATTCAAGACGTTTAATTGCAGACTTTTTTAAACGTGACAGACCGCGGTAGTCTAAATGAACAAACTAGCACATCCAGGTCGGTAGAGAGCCGAAGGGTGCAAAATGTTGAAAGCTCTGCATCAAAAGGTAAAAAACTCAAAAAATTAAGTCAGGGTAACCCGAGTACAAAGTCCGTGCGGAGACCGGATAGATCTTTTTTACCAGAATTGCTAGAGAGAGTTGTAAACTATGCGTAACTCTTTCAGCTGAAAATGGAACAAGTCCAGGAGTCTCCATACAACCCCCAGAGGCAATTCAAAGACACAGATACTCAGAGACACAGAGCAGGACTGTCCGACACACATGGTAGCTGTTTTGGTTAGAGATTCCACAATTGACACTGCGCTGAGGATCAAGCGGCAGGCGTTCGAGGAACTGTGAGACTACACAATTGAAAGAGTTTTGCACAGAGTCGTGATCACCCCCCGTAGTTTAGCAACAGATGGTGGAAGACTTTGTGTTGTGGCGAGTTGGGGGGTTTCTGATGACGTATGTAAAACTTTGATTGACGTGGAACAGCTGTATTCCTGGCGGGTTATTCAAAAAAAATAAGTTTAAAATGAATGAAAGAAATGCATAGACTGGAAATATTTCAACAGGCCGCAAAATGCCCCGAAGCCATTGAAAAGAACTCCAAGAAGCGTTTTCCAAAAATAAAAGTCTGTATTAGTATTTAATATAAAACTTTTCAGGATTTTTTTATTAGAACAACATCGTGAAAAAGTAACTTTGTATATATATATATATATATATATATATAAAATAAAAACAAATGTATAGGTTAGTGGCAATAGTTTGTGTTAGCAGAAGCGTTTTAAAAGAATAAAAGAATAAAATAATTCAAGACGTTTAATTGCAGACTTTTTTAAACGTGACAGACCGCGGTAGTCTAAATGAACAAACTAGCACATCCAGGTCGGTAGAGAGCCGAAGGGTGCAAAATGTTGAAAGCTCTGCATCAAAAGGTAAAAAACTCAAAAAATTAAGTCAGGGTAACCGAGTACAAAGTCCGTGCGGAGACCGGATAGATCTTTTTTACCAGAATTGCTAGAGAGAGTTGTAAACTATGCGTAACTCTTTCAGCTGAAAATGGAACAAGTCCAGGAGTCTCCATACAACCCCCAGAGGCAATTCAAAGACACAGATACTCAGAGACACAGAGCAGGACTGTCCGACACACATGGTAGCTGTTTTGGTTAGAGATTCCACAATTGACACTGCGCTGAGGATCAAGCGGCAGGCGTTCGAGGAACTGTGAGACTACACAATTGAAAGAGTTTTGCACAGAGTCGTGATCACCCCCCGTAGTTTAGCAACAGATGGTGGAAGACTTTGTGTTGTGGCGAGTTGGGGGATTTCTGATGACGTATGTAAAACTTTGATTGACGTGGAACAGCTGTATTCCTGGCGGGTTATTCAAAAAAAATAAGTTTAAAATGAATGAAAGAAATGCATAGACTGGAAATATTTCAACAGGCCGCAAAATGCCCCGAAGCCATTGAAAAGAACTCCAAGAAGCGTTTTCCAAAAATAAAAGTCTGTATTAGTATTTAATATAAAACTTTTCAGGATTTTTGCTTATAGTTGTCTAATACTTAGAGCCAACATGTTTAAAATATAAACAATTTGCTAGATGGTCATCTATTGTTTAGTATCGAACGGTTACTAAAAAGATGGGGCTATTCAATTTAATCAGGGTTGAGGCGTTATATATATTAAATGTTGCGTTTAATCGTATATTCAAAAAGTGTATTTTATTCTTCATGCCACATTTCACGGGGAGGGGCACGTTTTTACAACCTACGTACACTACGTAGATCTATTCGCACCTCGAAATCTCTGGTAGGTATAAAGACAGACCTACTGTTACACAAAAAAACAATCTTGATTCTACACTGTGGAAGAAGCGATTTCAGCTAATCCTTTTGCTTGTAAGAGATGTCGACACCTACGCCTATCTTGGACTTTACAACACCAGGTATGTGCGGCTATTTTAATTCTTATAAAGTGTGAAACTTTCAAGTTGTTAATTAAACATATTGAATATTCTACTTCTTAATTAAAGTTGTTAATGTAAAATGTGTTACAGGTTTGGTTCTAGACACATATTACAACAACTACAACGGGGCACAAGCTGTTGAATCTTTCGACATTTTAGCGGAATTAATACCCGATGACATCAACGTTAGACATAGTAAGATGTTTTTACATTTTTTTAAAATGTGCTTTTAAGAGACTTTTAGATACTAAGTTGCAGACTACACGTGTGAAACCACGTGTCGCCTAGGCCTGTGTTTTAGCAAACGAAAACTATTTGGCGGTTAAATACATGTGAATGAAACATCCTTTGCTCAAAATCTGATTATAACTATTGAACATTACTATGTGTTTTTATTTTTAGGATATTTGGTAAACGTTATATGGTTTTAGGATGTTTTATATATAATTGTTTTTAGATACTAAGTTGCAGACTACACGTGTGAAACCACGTGTCGCCTAGGCCTGTGTTTTTGGCAACAAAATTATTTGTTGCTATTTGTTAGTTAAATACAAGTGAATGAAACAACCTTTGCTCAAAATCTGATTATAACTATTGAACATTACCATGTGTTTTTATTTTTTCGGATATTTGGGTTTATTTGTTTTTAGATAGACCTACGGTGTACACGCGGGCCCAAGTTTTAGCTGCAGAAGATGATCCACGTTACAGTTTATTACAGAGTATGTAACTTAAATACTTTTGTTCAATATCTGTTTATGTGTTTTATCGTTAAAAAGGCTCAGAAATCCCGATAGAGACTGTTGCAAAGACAACATCTGAAAACGACAAAGAAAAAACCTGTAAGTGTGTGCTTGGACGTGTGTGCATGTACATGTGTGTTGGAGGGTTATTTTTGGAGCATGTTTAACAGGCTACACAAGCCACGTGCTGGATAGGCCGAAGCCACGCTTAACCTAATTGTTAGTTCAACACAATTGAATGAAAATTCCTTTGCACAACATTGGATTATAACTATTGCTATGTGTTTTATTTTTATTATTTAAAAGGCCCTGAAAATACCACTCTAGAGACGGCGGCAAAGACAAAACCTAAAAGACCGCAAGGCTTGAAGAGAAAAAGTGGTGAGATTTAAGTTTTCTCCTATTAAAATAAAATGTTTGATTTTAAATTTTTGTAATTTGTTTTAGATTTTAATTTGAATTTGAATTAATTAGATTATTATTTTATTTTTATATTTTTAATTTACCTTACAGCTTTTGAAACAACGGGTGTGGTGAGAGCCGCCGATACGCCTAAAAGACGTGTGACACCAGGACCACGGCCAACAAAAGCACCCGCAGCAGCAGCCAAAGGCCCCGCAGACAAACCAACAACCGCAGCAGCTGCCAACGGCCCCGCAGACAAACCAACAACCGCAGCAGCAGCCACTGGCCCCGCAGACAATCCAACAACACCAGCAGCAGCAACCGTCGCAGACAATCAAGCCGAGCTGACAACGCCTGCCAACGCCTCGGTTTGTCAAAACGACAACGTAGAATTAAGAATATTGGACAATTTTAGGACACTTGTTGATAATTTTAGGAACCTTTCGGACAATTTTATGATCCTTTCGACTAAATTGCTATTAAAGTAAAATGGCTCCTAAAAGACCTTGTACGTGTCCATGTTCAGGGTCCCAGAGTAAAAGACCTGCCGCTGAAAATGCTGAAAACCAGGATGCTAACCAAAACGTTTTAGCGCATGAAAATGTTAATCCACATCTCTTAGCTCTTGTTGATGATGTTAATCAGGCCTCTATTAACACGCATGAACCTAGTAATGAAAATGTAGAGTCTAGTAATGGAACTGTAGAGCATGATGTTTTTGCCGGTTTGTTAAGAGCTTTGGACTCTGTAAACCGCGAACTCGCTAGACCCGTTGAATCAGATATGCCCCCAAACACCGCAGAAAATAACATGCCGGGTCTTACAGAGCTCGAGATACCCCAAAGCTCTAACGATAGTGACTCACAAGGACTTCCAGAAGCTAACCAAAATGGTGGTGGTGGTGGTGGTGGTGATGTGATTAATGACACAAACCTTCAGGTTATACGTAGGCCAAATTTCAACAGTACAGAAATTCAGCTCCGTTTTAACTTTACATCTTTGTACAATGTTGATAACTACGCAGAGTTTTATGTACACATCTTAAACACTTTAGAAAATCTTCTGGCTAAAGTTCGGGAGCTGTCGAACCCCAGCGATGCCGTACAGTTAGAATTAAGGGGTGATTCTCTGTCTCAGGGTGTAACTGTACAGCTAAGCGGTGATGAAATAGATTTGGAGGTTTTTTTGAATATGGTTGAAGAGTTGGTTCAAAGCAATTTTGATATCCTGGTTGATGAAACTCTGATGCTTGTGGCTCACATTATTCAGAACCCTAATGGCGGTGGAGGAGACCGACGAAAATTATCATCATGTCTCAAGAGTGAAATCATTCGCAAAAAACTAAGACATTTAATAGTTGTCTACAATGCCGATAATAATCTCTGTTTCGCAAAATGTTTGGCGCATCTTTTAAATCCAACATTCACTACGTGTGCCGCTGAAAGAGAGGCGGAACATTTACAACGTTCCGTAGGTTTGGGTGTTCAGGACAAGGTTCATTTTTCAGACATTCAAAGGTTTGAGAGGTTCTTAAACATCAAGATAGTTGTATGGACACACAGTTCAAATAACGGCGTCTTAAAAAAGTTTCAAACGAGCAACACACCACACTCTAAAACCTTTTTTTTGTACCTCGAGGGTGGCCACTATTACGGCATCAAATCATTAACAGGTTTCTTAGGCTGTCGATATGTTTGTACATTTTGTTACACTCCATACACATCGAAACATAGCCACTCCTGTTTACATTATTGTAACGTCTGTTTTGGCGCAGAATGTTTTACACATCGTTCATCAACGATAAGGTGTAAGGCTTGTAAGCGAATCTGTCGGTCTAGGTTTTGCTATAACGCGCATAAAGTTTTGAAACTGCAGGAGTCTAGCGGTAAAATGCTCAGCTCTTGTGATACTCTAAAGTTCTGTGACAAATGTGCACAAACATATGTAGTAAGTAGCAAAACACACCAATGTAGTCTAAAGCTCTGCAAAAACTGCAAGGCTGTATTGACCCCTGAAGTTGAGCATGTGTGTTACATACAAACTGTGAAAACTGAACACCCCAACCGGCGTTACGTTTTTTATGATTTTGAGTGTCGGCAGGACCATGGCGAACACATTGCAAATTTCATATGTTGCATAGATTTTAAAGGCAAGCGTTGGACTGCAAAGGGTGATGGCTGTGTACAGGCTTTTTTTAAAAGGTATCGAACCCGAAAGTACAAGGGTTATACATTCATAGCCCATAATTCGAAGGGGTACGATGGGTACCTGCTGATGCAGTATTTGGTAAAGCATGGTGTGACACCAAACATCATAGCGCAAGGCAGCAAGCTCCTGTGCATTACAGATGAGGATTTCAAACAGAGGTATGTTGATTCACTCTGTTTCCTAACTATGAAGCTAAGTGCCATGCCTGGCTCTCTAGGTTTTGAAAATGCAAAAAAAGGGTATTTTCCCCATTTCTGGAATAAAATTGAGAACCAGAATTACATCGGTCCGTACCCACCACCCTTGTACTATGGTTTTGACACAATGATGGCCAAGGAGAGGGAGGACTTTATGTCCTGGTATAATAATGTGTCTGGGGGTGTGTTTGACTTTCGAAAAGAAATAGCCGAGTACTGTCAGAATGACGTTGTTATTTTGCGGGAAGCTTGTTTGCGGTTTAGGGCCGAGGTGCTTGGGAGCACAGGTTTAGACCCGTTCCAGAGCATTACAATAGCCTCGGTGTGTATGAAACAATACTGTACAAACTTTTTGCCCAAAAACACCATAGCAGTCACATCGCCTGATAATTACGCGCAGCAGCAGAAATCGTTTTCCACAGCCGCCATTCAATGGTTAGAATATGTGAGTCATCGGGAAAAGATTTTCATTCAACATGCCTTGAACCGGGGGGAGGTTAAGATGGGTAACTATTATCTAGACGGTTATTCAGATGTAGCCGGCGTTCGGACAGCTTTCGAATTTGCGGGTTGTTTTTTTCATGCTTGCCCACAATGTTTTAATTTAAGTACAATTAACCCTCTCACAAAAACAGATTTTGGTTCAATATATCACAAATTTCAAGAGAAAATTGACACTCTGCGTAGCGTATACAACCTGAATGTTGTAGTTATGTGGGAGCACGAATGGGTAAGACTTAAACATGAGAGCCCCGAGGTTCAGGAGTTCCTGCGCCATCATGACTACCCGGAACGTCTGGAACCTCGGGCTGCTCTGTTTGGCGGTCGAACTAATGCGTTGCAACTTTACTACAAGGCTCAAGAAGGTGAACAAATACACTATTTTGATTTCACCAGTCTATACCCGTTCGTGAACAAAACTAAAGTTTACCCAACAAATCACCCCACCATCATCTTCCGTGACTTTGAACCGATCGAAAACTATTTCGGTCTGATCAAAGCCAGGGTATATCCACCAAGAAAACTTACAATACCTGTGTTACCGTACAGAGTCTCTGGTAAATTAATGTTTCCACTTTGCCGATCCTGCGCAGAATCTGAGCATCAAGGTGCGTGTGAACATTCTGATGAGTTGCGTTCTCTCACAGGCGTATGGTGTACCGTTGAAATGCTTAAGGCTGTTGAAAAAGGTTACATCGTCGACAAAATCTTTGAAATTTGGCATTTCCAAGATAGGTCCGATTCTCTTTTCAGTGACTATATTAAGACGCATTTAAAGGGCAAACAAGAAGCGTCAGGATACCCCTCTTGGGTTTCTGATGATTCTGACAAGGCGGCCTATGTGCAGAGTTATTGGCAGAAGGAGGGTGTACGTTTAGACCCAAGCAATATTTCTGTAAACAAAGCCAAGAGACAAATTTCCAAACTGTTTTTAAATAGTCTTTGGGGCAAATTTGGTCAGAGAAGCAACATGCCAAACACAACCTTGATCCGTGATCCTGAAGAGTTTCTGCAATTCATGTTTTCAGATGAGTATGATGTCTCACACTTTTCATTTCTTACAGAAGACGTAGCTCTGGTACAGTGGAAACTTGCTAAGGGCTTCCCAAAGGTCCCCAGATACAGCAATGTGTTCATCGCGGCCTTCACCACAGCTTATGCCCGGCTCGAGCTTTATAATGTCATGGATAAAATGCCTGACAGGGTTCTGTACCACGACACAGATTCTGTAATCTTTGTGTGCCGACCGGGTGACTGGATGCCGTCTCTAGGTGATTTTTTGGGAGACTTGACTAGTGAGCTAGACCCCTTTGACCACATTGTTGAATTTGTATCAGGAGGGCCCAAGACGTACGGTTATAAAACACGGTTTGGTAAAACGTGCATGAAAGTGAAAGGTATAACCCTGCATCATACTAACACACAGGTTGTCAATCTTTCAACCCTCACAGAATTGGTACAGCACTATGTACAGAATCCAGAGGTCCCAGCTCGCGAAATTACAACCAACACAAATCAAATTGTGAGGAATAAGAGAGGGTTCTCTCTCAGCAATCGTTTAGTTTCTAAAAGATTCAGAGTAGTTTACAACAAAAGGGCCCTGCTCCCTGATTTCAAAACATTGCCATATGGATTCTAGACAAGTGATTGGGGTTGAAGGTTTTGACAGCCGCCTTCAACATCCCTTTTCATGCATAATCTCAGGTCCATCAAACAGCGGTAAAAGCGTTTTTGTGAAAACACTGCTCGAAAATGCACAACATGTATTGTCAACAGTACCGCAGAACATTGTATGGTTTTATTCGTGTTGGCAACCCATGTACGATGAAGTGCTTTGTAAAATAAAGAATGTACATTTTGTAGAAGGTCTTCCTGAATCCTTGACCGATGAAGTTTTGCTACCTTTGCACAAAACCAACATGGTAATTGTTGATGACCTTATGCAGGCTGCCAGTCAGAGCTCTGAAATTGAGAGAGCTTTCACCAAATATACACACCATAGAAACCTAAGCATCATATATCTTGTTCAGAATCTTTTGTTCCAGGGTCGAAACAGCCGCACAATTAATCTTAATGCAAACTATATTGTTCTGTTCAAAAATCCAAGAGATAAAATGCAAGTTAATGTTTTGGCACGACAAATGTACCCCAGACATTCAAAGTTTTTCCTTGAATGTTTTGATGATGCTACCAGAAAACCTTACGGTTATCTATTGGTTGATTTAAAAGCCCAGACGCCTGAGGAATACCGCATCAGAACTGGTTTGTACGCTCCAGAGTGGCCGGTAGTTTATGTGCTAAAGAAAAAGTAATATGTCTGCACGTATTAAACGGAACTGGTCTTTTCTAAAAGCCCTATTTGAAGGTAATGCCCGGCAAAGACGTAACATATTACAGTCTGCTTCTGGTGAACTTATAAACACAATTTGTGAACTAGCTCTCAATGTTTTACGGGGCAATATACCCCTAACTGATACACAACTGAACAAAATAAGAAAACAAAAGGTCGGAATTAAACTGTTGGTTAACAAAAGATCATCTATTCGAAAGAGGCGAAAGATTATTTCTCAAAAGGGTGGATTTCTTCTGCCGTTGCTGAGTGTTGCAATACCGTTTCTCACCAGTTTGATAGCGGGTCGCAGCGGGGCTTAAAATCATGGACCACGCCCAAAAAATGTATCTAGTACCTCAAAGTCAGCTGGACAAATTAAAGAATCTTACTTTTACACCGGAACCAATCCGACAAACTGTTGAAAATGATTTGGATCAAACCATACGTAACATCTTATCAAGGACTGATGTTGGTCCTCATGAGAAGGTAAAACTGTACACGATTGCTCTACAACGTTTCATTGCATTGGTTAAACAAGGGGAAGCCGAAATGCAACATTTGACCCTATCGTTGCCTGTTGAGGTTGGCGATAATGTCAGAACGGACACCGCCCGAGTTGACGATTTTGTACAAAGCGTACCACCTAGAAGCCGGAAAAATGCCACCTACGTATTGGATAAAATTTCTAAATCAGGAAATGTCGCAACGTGGAACGATAAAGGGGAGTTTGTGTTTAATGGTACGGCTGTCAGTGGGTCGCATATGTTGGATCTAATAAAGAACATAACGGCCCCTCACAAGATTTCTGACGATAGAAGGCCCCGGGGTTGGGAGGAATTCATAGAGGCTATGGCTATGCTTAATATGCCTATTTCTGTCATACCTAATCAAAATGTGCGCGGCAAGATAAATCAACACAAAAAGAAAATACCAATTACCGCCGCAACCTTTACTCCTATGACACCAGAACCAGGCCCTAAGGCTGTTTTTTCATCTCCCGCTTTAGACCATTCAGCGTGGCTAGATTTCTGAAGCTGTTGAGTGTGTGTGTGTGTGTGTGTGTTTTGTTTTAAATGATCAAAATGTCGAAATGTAAAGTTTAAAATGTTTTTATTTTATAATAAAAGACAAAACAATATTCAAACAATACATGTCTGTGTTTTTTTTCAACAGTGACAGGCCTTAAACATTTCACCACAACATGCAGTCTGTACACAGTTTAACATGTTTTTAACACACTTGTCAGGCATGGAGTATCCTGAACAACCTCACTGGCAGGTCAAGACACTCACCTCGTCACTGCCCCATTTCTGCAAATAAAATCGCATCACAATTTGTGAAAAATGGGGTATACGAGGGTAAAGACCGCGAGTCATCACGACTCGTGGCAAAGGAAGTGTCTGACCTCTGGAGGGCCCCAACATCTAGCAGCGATAACATCTCCGGTGAATTCACACCGGAGGAGTTCGCTGCCGCCCTCCAGCACCTAAAGCCAGGAAAAGCTCCGGGCCCTGATTCCATCTGCCCGGAGCTTATACTCCATGCCGCACCTGCCCTGAAGTCCTGGTTAAGAGCTTTCCTCTCTTCCTGCTTGCGCCAACTCAAGATCCCCAAAATCTGGAGAAGAGCCCTAGTTGTCGCGATCCCTAAGCCGAATAAGCCTGAAGGGGATCCTAAGAGCTACCGTCCCATCTCCTTGCTCTGCATCCCCTTCAAGATCCTCGAGCGTCTTATCTACGCCCGCGTCGAACCGATCGTCGACCCACTGCTCCCTCGGGAGCAGGCCGGGTTCCGACGCGGGAGATCGACCGTAGACCAAGTCACTTTGATGACTCAAGACATCGAGGACAGCTTTTCGTTCAAGAAGAAGGCCGGAGCCGTTTTTGTCGATCTGACGGCTGCCTATGATACCGTATGGCACCGCGGCCTCACCTGCAAGCTGCTCCGCCTGCTGCCGGACAGGCACATGGTCAGTATGATCTTGGAGCTTGTCCGAAATCGCAGCTTTAACCTTACCACCGGTAGCGGACAGCAAAGCAGGTTACGACGCCTCAAGAACGGCGTCCCCCAGGGATCTGTCCTGGCCCCCCTCCTCTATAATATCTACACTTATGACTTGCCTGATACAGTCTCGCGGAAGTATGCCTACGCGGATGACCTCGCGTTGGTGTACTCCGCTGGAGACTGGCAGTCATTGGAGGGGACTTTGAGCCAGGACATGCAGACACTAGTGGCATACCTCTGGAAATGGAGGTTGAAGCTCAGCGAGGCAAAGACGGTGTCGGCGGCCTTCCATCTTAACAACAGGGAGGCTAAACGTGAGCTCCGAATATATATTGGCGGAACACCCCTGCCATGCTGCGCTGAGCCAATCTACCTCGGCGTGACATTGGACAGGTCGCTCACGTTTCGCCGACACTTTGAGTCACTGCGCAAGAAGTTAACATCTCGTGTGGCATTGATGAGGCGACTAGTCGGGTCAGGCTGGGGCGCCGACGCAAGAACATTGCGTACGGCAGCCCTGGCCCTTGTTTACTCGACTAGTGAGTACTGCGCACCGGTATGGTGTCGCAGTGCCCACACCCGCCTCATCGATACGCCCATCAACGAAGCCTTGCGCATCGTGACAGGATGCCTGCGTCCCACTCCCGTGGACAATCTTCCCATTCTTGCAGGCATCCAGCCCGCTGGGCTTCGCCGCGCGGGAGCCACAGCACGTCTCGCGTGCCGGGCCATGGAGCCAAACCATCTGCTCCACGAAAGGCTCGCTGTAATTGCTGAGCCTCCCCGGCGCCTTAAGTCGAGACACCCATTTGTGCCTGCCGCACAGGAATTCCTGCAGCAATGCAGTGATCTTAACATCAGTGCGGCACGGTGGGCGGATTACATCTGGAGCACGGAGTGGGAGGAGAACACCTCTAGACTCCGTGACTTCATCCCAGACGTCGGTTTTCCCCCTATTGGGGTGGACCTGCCTAGACTGGCATGGGTGAGGCTTAACCGCCTCCGGACCGGCGTTGGGCGCTTCCGCTCATCGATGCACAGATGGGGCTTGGCTTCTTGCGCAGCCTGCGAGTGTGGCGCGGAGGAACAAACCGCAGACCATGTCATCCTGGACTGCCCGATTTATCGGGCACCCAATGGGATGCATGGTCTGTCGGTTCTGGATGATGACACGGTGACGTGGCTACTGGAGGTGTGCCCTGAAATATAGTCCGGGTGAACCCCCCCCTAGGCTCGGGGTGGTAAAAGGATAGCCCCTCGGCCCCGAGCCTGGGGATGTGGGACAAAAGATCCCACCCAAACGAAGAAGAAGAACACACTTGTCCAAGTATATTTTATCAACATATCTTGAAACCATCGCATCATTATTTTTCAAATTATCAGAGTATAGGGTTATAATTTCATTAAACGGAACCCCTTTGGCCCTGTTGTGCAGATAAAAGACGCAATGCTGTCCACACTTTGTGCTGTGTAGGTCTTGCACTTGTGCCTTGTTGTAAACAATCCTTTTACAGTTCTTTTGTAAAAAAGTAATAATGTTATCTGGGAAATAAATGTAGTCAGGAGGGTTTCCATAGGAGTCGAAAAATTCACCAGTTTTATCCGCACACAAATATAGCGCTAACCAGTGTTCTCCAGGTTTGTTTCGAGGGTGTGTATTCACAATGTACAATGCTGGTAAATTATTTAATTTATTCTTCGGTAGCTCATCACAGGCCACAACCCCACAAAAGTTCTTTTCTGTGTAAGGATTGTTACTCAAAATAGCCGTTAGTTCTCTGGTATTCATGATTAATAATAATCATACAACACGTTCCTCCTCTGGTTCACTTCAATGATGTTGTCGAAGCATGCGTAAACAATTAAATTAACTGTTCTGGGTAGCGGGTTTCTGAATCTCATCTCCAGACGTATATTACCCGTCTTGATCAGGGATAGATGCTGGCTGCAACCTTCATCGGGTGTCAGGTTGAAAGCATAAAGGGTGTAACCGTTCAGGTATTCTTGACGGTTAATGCACAAAGGCGTGTCTTTGAGATGTCGACCTGTGGCCAGCGTTAGGCTGTAAAATTCGCGAACCGCAGAACCGTTACCATAATTTGGGAGATATGGTTTACTCGGTATTGGAAGGCCGTTCATACTGAGGGATACATATTCTGCATTGTAATGCTGGAAATTGAAAGGGTTCTTGTTGTAAACACCTGTAAAAGCATCGTTATCTACCAAACCTATAATGATAGATTTCGGTAATTGACCCAAAAACAAATTTTCTTGATTGCAAACTCTAAGACCAGCGGCTAAACTGAAAGTTTTAAGACTAACACGGTCAATCGGATATTTAACATTTGATGTCAGTAGAGCCTGGGCATGTCCGAGCTTAACGGGTGGAGAGACCCCAATTTTTTTTACAAATAGTGTGGCCGAGACCATTTTAAGGCGGTATTGTTGCTGAGGTGCATCCTCGCTCATTAGACAGAACTCATCCTTACAACGGACCATCTTAATTTTTATATCGACTCCGTTTATAAGTAGTCTCTCCTGAAAAAACATGTCTGCATGTATGGGGCCGAGCAACTCAAAAGTGTTACTCGCTGCGGTATATAGAGTTCTATCTTTCAAACCCTTGTTTTCACCCGCAGGGTCTGTTTCGTCCATATGTCCGCTGGTGTCCTTATAGAATAATCCGGACGTAAATTGATTAGACATTGTGTCTTCAGAATAATTAAGTAGACATTCCATAATTGCTCTGTAGGGGTACGTGTTGCTAGACTGGCTTACCAGCCGGTCTCCCAATGAAATATCCACCTGTGAAAAAATGGTCGCTATGGGATAATTAATAAGCCCAACCTTGGCATCGGCCGGAATATTGGTGCCATCGGCCCGGGTTATCTGACAACGTAGGTATAAAAGAGTATTGTTTAAGTCAAGGTAATCTTCGCCATTACCGGCGATATAAAACTCTAGAGGTCCAGTATCCGAAATGGCAGACAGGGGTGGTACTTCTACGTAGATGCTCTTATCAATGCTTGTTTGTGTGTAAGGAACTGCAAAAAGGTCCAGTTCCGACTTCATACATTCCTCTGACATGTTGTGTATAAAGGCCATTTTTAAAAAATGTATCTACTTTTTCTCTTAACCTTCTTGGTCGGTTTTTTAGCCTTCCTCTTACGCTTCTTTGCGACTGTGACCCTAATGTATGCCGGACGTCTCTTTTTAGCCTTGGCACGACTTGTGACCCGCCCCCCTGGAGGTCTTTTCTGTGAACGACGGGTCATAACCAAAAACCCCGAACCTTCTTGTTCACCGTTATTCAAACGACTCGTCACAACTTTATGGACTACATCCTTGGCTATGTTTTTAGCTGCTGATGTTAAATGTGGTCTGGCTATGTTGAAGCCTTTCTTTAGTAGGGGCAATGCCATTCGGAATAAACCTCTAAAAAGTCCTCCAAGACCGCTACCATACATAACGCTCGCACCCTTATACCCCGGCAGACCATTACCGGCTTGTGCTGTATAATAGTCTATGTACCTATGAGGGTCAACGTATAGGTTTGAACTTGCCATTTTTATTCGTGATATCGATGCTTCACCGGCCTGAAATGCAATTTTATGAGGGCTTTACCGTAAGTGAAGCGTATGTTCTCGTTCTGATCCGATTTCAGCTCAATTGTTATGTTATCAATGTGTTTCTTGCACACGTGAACGTAGTGTGGCTTTTCATACGTGATTGTGATGACATCGTTGCTAGACCCGGTTATATGTACACATCGTAGCAAGGGCACAAAACTATTTCCGACTCTCTGGTAGTCAATAATGTCTGTGTAAACATACATTGTGTAAAACCCTGCACGAATATCTGCCGGATGTGGTGCCACAGAACTTGCTACCGTTAAGGGTACATCCGGGTCCAAACCCAACATCCTTGCAAGTTTACCACTAGCTTTCAACGCCATATTTTCGTTTGCACTACTAATATAAATTCGGTTTTTCATTGTTGAATGGGTCACCTCAATATCCAATTTCTTTATTTTTAACGCCTTATTCATCTCATCAACCAAGGATTTCAGATTCTTGTAATATCCCCAGCTTATTAAAACAACGTAGCTGAGTTCCTTTTTCTTACCATCACTTACGATAAAAACATTTTCATGAGCTGATAGCATATTCCATGTACACGGGTATTGAATTTCTGCTAAAGCAACTTCCCACTGTCCACGAAATTCGAGGGGTCTGGCGAACTTTGTCGTGTAACACGATATTTTGTTTCCAGGATAGATATCTAGACTGGCATTACTGGGGAGAGTGACATAAAAGCCTGCTTCCTCCATGGCGAGCTAATGGTTTCTACTCTTTTAGATATCAAACACGCTATCTTTAGGTATCCAGCTGTTGTATTTTTCAGGCCATCCGACCCACTTCACTAAAACGAGCTTCTGTTTCTTATACTTCTTTTCGGCAATTATTTTTTCGACCTTAAAGGTTTTGTCTTTTCCAACTATAACCTTCTGTAATTCCTCAGCATAAAATGTTCCGTCAATGCTCGCCCCATCATAATCCTTCAATCTATATACAGGAGGGTTTCTGTGGACCCTTTCAACGACTGTAAAATATTCGTCTGTATATGTTTGCTCATAACCTTTTGCGAACTTTCCACGTACTTTGGAAACTCTGACGGTATCCCCCTCCTCAAACTTAAACTTTAGCTTTTTAGATTTTTTTGTAAAGAGACCATACATGTTTTTAAAAACTTTAAAAGAATTATTTTCGTTTACTTCAATTGGCTTCATTTTAATCGTATTGTGATAGCTGTTGTTGTAAGCCAGGACCAAATCCTGGACAGAATCTACATAGCGTCTGGTGTTGTACTTTGTGAAGTATCTCCACATTCTGGTTTTTAACGTTCTATTGAAGCGTTCGACCACAGATGCTTTCACATCATCGTTGTCTGTGGCAAAGTGTAATATTTTGTTGCGTTTCATCAGACTCTGAAACCTTTTATTGAAAAATTCTTTACCTTTATCGGTTTGTATTTTTTTAGGTATACGTCCATTTGCGAGAATTTCTTGAAGGGCTTTCACCACTTCGATACCTGTCTTGTTTTTAAGAACACATACCCAGGCGTATTTTGACAATATATCTATACAAGTTAGCATAAACTTCATATTATCATTATGCTCAGATAAACTTGACATGTCTACTAAATCAAGCTGCCATTGTGAATCAATGTTTCTCACAATAACCCTGTTTCTTTTGAAATTGACTCTGATGGGTTTGTGTAAAGTGTATGCATCTTCACCCGATAACCAGTCCGTAACTTTTTTGTTTGATATGTTACTCCCTGCTTCAAGTAATACATTTCGTAAGCGCTCTTTGCCGCCGTAAGAACCTGGATTTTCTGGAGCATAATAAACATCTTGCATGCGTTTCTCAACCGCCATCCTTACAGTTATCACAATAATGACACAATATATAAAAACCAAAGTATTTATTTATGTATTTTAAAAAAAGTTACAGGTTACATGACAGAAATTATACATATTAACGTTTAAACATTTCTTGAAAATGTTTTCAAATGTTATCGTTCATCCGGTTTCGCACGCCTTCAGAATGGTCACACCACAGGTGTTCCTGCATTGCCTCGTCAATCTCCCAAAAGTCTGTGATGACAACCGCAATAGCCTTCTCACTGACGGCGTCTAGTGTTGTACGGGAGATTTCCAACAGTTTATCCCAAATGTTTGGCTCCTCCCGAAGTTCTGAAACAATGGTGTCGACAGACCCCAAGATTCTCACAGGCTCTGGAACCCCTCCGAACACTTTCAAGGCCTTGATCAGCAGAGGCTGCAGCCACGGCTTTTTCACATTTGTCACAAAGTCTGTAAAATTACTTTTATAATAATACGCATCCGTTTCAAAGAGGCAGCTGTGTCTCAGTTGACTGGGGTGATCAACTTCACAGCCTTGGCATTCGCTTCTCCTTTTTTTTTCTATTGCTCCATTCAGAAGACAGGCAATTATCGCTTTAAGCATTTTGATCATTGGGGTTGTAAGACAACCATCTATTTCATCGTCTATACACTCCTGGTTTGTTTTTTGGCTGGACTGCTGTGCAAAGTGTGTCAACTCGCTGCCTTCATCGGCCATATTTTTTGGCTCTGATAAAAATAGGGCTTCAGCTTTGTCGGCATCGATCCAAGGCTCTGTAGCCGGCTTGTCATTGTTCGCGGGATACTCAGACTCCCAAGATTCTGAGCAATCGGCCCGCTTTAGGGATTTATACATTTTGTAAACGCCCTGAGACATGCTTGACAAGAGTTTTGTTAAGGCAGTGAAATACTGAGTTTGTCGAGTGGCTTTTAAACACCTCTGAAACTTATAGCCACGCCTTAAAACGTTAAGCGTTATGTTCTGTGGGTGGGGTCTTCCTTTTTGGGGTTTGATTTGAATTTAACATATTTTAACGATTAATAATAATAATAATAATCATAATGAAACAAAACGTAAAATAGCCTGTAAAAGAAAAGGCTTTTTTATTTTAAAGTTCACAAAATCAATCATAAAGACCTTATGTATACATTTATATGGTACACAAACAATCTAAAAATTTCAAAAAACATTATTATATATATATATATTTTTTTTTTTTTTGCTTACATGTTTTGACATCAACTTTTACACAAACATAATTAACTTTCAAACTGTTTTTACACAAAACATGTAGAGTCTTCGTCAATTGGCGTTGTTGGTGGGGCTGGCGGTATATTTTCCTTATCTTCATCACCAGATTCTTCATAATCAGATTCTTCATCACCAGATTCTTCAGCCACGTCGTCGAATCGCGACAATAAGTTTGTTTTCACATCAGGAAAAATTCTACAAAGTCTATACGCCTCAAACACCTCATCGGCTCGCTCAATAGCCTTGTCCAACATTTGCCGGTTGTCCAAATTAAATACAATTAGCTTATCCCCAATGTCACTTGCTTCATATGTCTCGGCAATGAACAGTTTTTTATACTCTTTGAGCGCTGACACACAGATCATGCTTCGATTCTCCTCCCAACAGCTCAGAAACCTACAAATATTCTGTACATCGTCCACAACATATTTGTAACATTGCTTGAATTTAAGCCAGTCCTTGCACACAAATAATATAGACTCTGATTTTTCGCTGTACAATTCCCCCTCACACAGGTTGAAAAGGGTCATTGTCGGTTCCTCTCCGGACGTATCTATCTGGTACCCACATCGTCGCTTTGAAAATTCTGCAGGCCAATCTTCGTAAAACGAACATCCTTGAAGCCTTGATACACTTGTATAAGGCTTTTTTGGTGTTTTTAAAACAGTGTTGTTTGTCAAAGCCTCTGGAGATTTCGTTGTTGTTGATTTTTCTACGGTAGACATGCTTCTTTTGCTGGTTGTCGGGCGTTTGTGGCACCTTCTGTTTTTTGCGGCAGGAAAATGTTTGTTTGAGTTGTCAGGGAAAAGCCGACACATTTATAGGCCCCTACGACCATAAAACTGTCAAAACCAAAACAGCTACCATGTGTGTCGGACCGTCCTGCTCTGTGTCTCTGAGTATCTGTGTCTTTGAATTGCCTCTGGCAGAAACCCCACCCCAACTCGCCACAGCACTAAGCATTCCAACATCTGTTGCTAAACGCTTTCAATTGTGTAGTCTCACAGTTCCTCGAACGCCTGCCGCTTGATCCTCAGCGCAGTGTCAATTGTGGAATCTCTAACCAAAACAGCTACCATGTGTGTCGGACAGTCCTGCTCTGTGTCTCTGAGTATCTGTGTCTTTGAATTGCCTCTGGGGGTTGTATGGAGACTCCTGGACTTGTTCCATTTTCAGCTGAAAGAGTTACGCATAGTTTACAACTCTCTCTAGCAATTCTGGTAAAAAAGATCTATCCGGTCTCCGCACGGACTTTGTACTCGGGTTACCCTGACTTAATTTTTTGAGTTTTTTACCTTTTGATGCAGAGCTTTCAACATTTTGCACCCTTCGGCTCTCTACCGACCTGGATGTGCTAGTTTGTTCATTTAGACTACCGCGGTCTGTCACGTTTAAAAAAGTCTGCAATTAAACGTCTTGAATTATTTTATTCTTTTATTCTTTTAAAACGCTTCTGCTAACACAAACTATTGCCACTAACCTATACTTTTGTTTTTATTTTATATATATATATATATATATATATATATATATATACAAAGTTACTTTTTCACGATGTTGTTCTAATAAAAAAATCCTGAAAAGTTTTATATTAAATACTAATACAGACTTTTATTTTTGGAAAACGCTTCTTGGAGTTCTTTTCAATGGCTTCGGGGCATTTTGCGGCCTGTTGAAATATTTCCAGTCTATGCATTTCTTTCATTCATTTTAAACTTATTTTTTTTGAATAACCCGCCAGGAATACAGCTGTTCCACGTCAATCAAAGTTTTACATACGTCATCAGAAACCCCCCAACTCGCCACAACACAAAGTCTTCCACCATCTGTTGCTAAACTACGGGGGGTGATCACGACTCTGTGCAAAACTCTTTCAATTGTGTAGTCTCACAGTTCCTCGAACGCCTGCCGCTTGATCCTCAGCGCAGTGTCAATTGTGGAATCTCTAACCAAAACAGCTACCATGTGTGTCGGACAGTCCTGCTCTGTGTCTCTGAGTATCTGTGTCTTTGAATTGCCTCTGGGGGTTGTATGGAGACTCCTGGACTTGTTCCATTTTCAGCTGAAAGAGTTACGCATAGTTTACAACTCTCTCTAGCAATTCTGGTAAAAAAGATCTATCCGGTCTCCGCACGGACTTTGTACTCGGGTTACCCTGACTTAATTTTTTGAGTTTTTTACCTTTTGATGCAGAGCTTTCAACATTTTGCACCCTTCGGCTCTCTACCGACCTGGATGTGCTAGTTTGTTCATTTAGACTACCGCGGTCTGTCACGTTTAAAAAAGTCTGCAATTAAACGTCTTGAATTATTTTATTCTTTTATTCTTTTAAAACGCTTCTGCTAACACAAACTATTGCCACTAACCTATACATTTGTTTTTATTTTATATATATATATATATATATATATATATATATATACAAAGTTACTTTTTCACGATGTTGTTCTAATAAAATTAAAATTCCACACCCAAAGAACGACCATAAAAACCGACGCTTACAACAAACAACCCCCCAATAAAATGACATCGTTACAGTGCCAATAAATAAAACCTTGAAACAAAAACCCCCACAATAAACCCAACCCTCCGAATAATAATAACTTATAAATTAAAAAAATTAAAAAATTAAAAATAATTAAAAATTAAAAATAATTAAAAAATAAAAATTTAAAATTTAAAATTAAAATATGCAAATGTGACCCCCATTTGACCGCTTGACCTTTGACCTATTAACCATCAATCAAAATCAATCAAAAAGTGACATAAGCCGTCTTGCATATACTACTAACAGTGTCAGCACTTGATTGCGTTAAACCGTTCCGCTACACTGTGTTTGGACAGTCATCTTTTTCTGTAAAAGCAATAACTCAGTGGAACAGTCTGCCAGAAGAGATGAGGAGGTGCAGCTCAATTGACACCTTCAAAGCTCACCTGAAAGGACAGTTGCTAGCTAGTCAATCCTGTTCCCACTTTCAGTAGGGTACCCTTAAGGGGGGGGGGGGGGGGCATGACGAGAATCAACCACTGGGGCCTCTGGCTTCTGTGTAAGTAGGCTCATTGACCGTAGGGTTTTCTTTTAATATGTTATTGTATGTTTTTATTGTATTGTTTTACATTGTATGTTTTTATTGTATTGTTTTATATTGTATGTACAAGGGACTGGAGGTGTAAAATAGCAAAAGCTATAATCTAGTGCAATGCATCTTTTCTCTTCAGAGACTAATGTTTTTTTTTTTGTACGTTGTCCCTGAAATAAACTTCTAAAAAAAAAAATGGAAACATTAATTTACCAGAGACTCTGTACGGTAACACAGGTATTGTAAGTTTTCTTGGGGTATATACCCTGGCTTTGACCAGACCGAAATAGTTTTCGATCGGTTCAAAGTCACGGAAGATGATGATGGGGTGATTTTTTGGGTAAACTTTAGTTTTGTTCACGAACGGGTATAGACTGGTGAAATCAAAATAGTGTATTTGTTCACCTTCTTGAACCTTGTAGTAAAGTTGCAGCGCATTAGTTCGACCGCCAAACAGAGCAGCCCGAGGTTCCAGACGTTCCGGGTAGTCATGATGTCGCAGGAACTCCTGAACCTCGGGACTCTCATGTTTAAGTCTTACCCATTCGTGCTCCCACATAACTACAACATTCAGGTTGTATACGCTACGCAGTGTCAATTTTCTCTTGAAATTTGTTATATTGAACCAAAATCTGTTTTTGTGAGAGGGTTAATTGTGCTTAAATTAAAGCATTGAGGGCAAGCATGAAAAAAACACCCCGCAAATTCAAAAGCTGTCCGAACGCCGGCCACATCTGAATACCCATCTAGATAATAGTTACCCATCTTAAACTCCCCCCGGTTCAAGGCATGCTGAATGAAAATCTTTTCCCGATGACTCACATATTCTAACCATTGAATGGCTGCTGTGGAAAACGATTTCTGCTGCTGCGCGTAATTATCAGGCGATGTGACTGCGATGGTGTTTTTGGGCAAAAGGTTTGTACAGTATTGTTTCATGCACACCGAGGCTATTGTAATGCTCTGGAACGGGTCTAAGCCTGTGCTCCCAAGCACCTCTGTCCTAAACCGCAAACAAGCTTCCCGCAAAATAACAACGTCATTCTGACAGATCGGTTTCCGGGGCACGGAGTAGAGGAGGTGGTAGTGGAGGAAGGGAGGGTGCATTTTTTGAGTATTGGGACGCATCCTCTACGTCATATGGATAATTGTTGCCGCCCACAACTGAAATAGCTGGCACCTGATTGGTTAGAGGCACTACGGACGCACTACGGTCCTTTGGTTTCGGCTCCACGTTTTTAAAACGGAACAACGCGGCTTTCTTTTCATAATCTCTCATATTCCACCTAGGTCGTCCATTAAAATATGTTTTACATGCAGCCTAGGGAAACAGGCCCACAGGTGCAGCCACCCTCCAAGATATATTATTCTAATATTGTAGCATTTCTGTTCTTTTGTAAAAATATTATTTTAATATGAAGCACATACTGGCCTGGGTCCAATCAGCATTTGTCATGAATGTTCACTTTTTTTCTTCAAAACACAGTTCAGTGATTATTTCCAGTAACTTCAGAAATTTGTTTTGTGTTACTGCTCATTCTAACAGGGTAAAAAAACATTATTCACTGCAAAGATTGTCATGGTTTTTGAACCTTTTTCCCTTGCAGACCTTTTCCTCGGTCGCCACGTGTGGGCGCTGCTCTTTTAGTGGAGTTTTGGCTCCTTCGCGGAGTTCTCATTAGCGTTCATACGTGTGCCTGGTTGCCTGAGAGCTAGATAAGCCTCTGTTTCCTTCGTTCGGGGCTTCGATATTATTTTGCTTTATTTTGCACTGTTGGGTGTGTGTTTTTGTGCCATTTTGCTACTCGCCTGTTTTTACGCTTCTCGTTATCGAGGAAGGGCGTTTATTATTGCTGGCTCTTCTTTAGTCACTTAGCTCGTTGAAGTATGGGACCGCAGATCTCTGCTCTATTCGCCTTTCTATGGTTTCTCCTTATTGAGAGATCAGGCGTTCACGCTTTTACTTAGTTACTTAGCTCGTAGAAGTATAGGGCAGCAGTTCTTTGTTCCATTCGCCTTAGTTGGTTTACTTACTGAGAAACCAGGCGTTTGTGCTTGTACTCATTCGCGTGTGATAGTGAGCCGGTTAGTAGCTTTGGTACGTTTGTTCCCTGTTTTGTCTCCTTCTCGTGGACTACGTTTCCCCTTTGTTGTGAGTCAGGGCTTTTTGTTATACTGAGAGGCAGGGCGTTTATTTTCTACTAGGCTTGTGTTAGTCATTGAGCTGTTAAATGTCCGGAACAGCTGTTCTGTTCGTCCTTCGGAGACTGGGCGATTTTGTTGACGTGTGCGTGTGACTGCGAGTCTATGAAAGTAGCCTTGGAACGTTAGATCTCTGTTCCTTTCGCCTTCTCGTTACCTTTTCCCTTTATTGAAATGTAGGGCTTTTAGTGTTCGCATATCTTGTGTTTGGCACACTGCCGGTCGGTTAGGACACGGAGACTGCTTCCCCTCTATTCCTGCAGCAAGCAGTTCGCTCCGTTTAGAGCTAGGGAGTTATTTCTCGCTTGTTGCGTTCTCCCTTTTGTTTAGCTCTATTTTATATCCTTTGTTTGTTACCTACGAGTCACCTTATCTCATGTTCACTTTTTGCATCTCGTTTTTCACTGTTTTGTATACTGTCGAGTATTCAGTGTTTTAGCTCGTTGTGTTTTCCGAGCTCGAGATTTGTTGCTCTTGTGTGACGTTCGCCAGATTATACGGGTCGTTTTTAGTTACGCCCCCTTTTTCCTAGTTCCCGTATTTCCCTCCAGTGAGAGTAGGAACTAGGTTATTTGCGTTTTGCCCTTATATTTCCCTATATACGGGGTCTCTCTGTCTCAGTGGCTATCTAACTTAAAGAATCCCCTTGCTGCGTTTGGTTCCTCCAAACTCACACGTCACGCCCCCTTTACAAAGATAATGTCCAATAACCTGAACTACCCCTCAATGTAAAAGAGTGAAATAAATATATTTTGTAATGTATTTTATACAGTTCAGAAACTGAATACATACACAGGTTTAGAATCCTTAGATTTATTTTGGAACGTATTTTGTAGCTGTATATTTCAAGAAATATTTTCCATTTAATTGATCCTGTCAACATCTTTTCTGGTGTCAAACAAGACATTGCACAACTAAGATAAAGGATATTTAAATGTCAGGTATTTTTCATGTAGTCATGGTTCATGAATGAATGTAAGAATACTGGGATCCCATTACTGTGCAACAGCCCTTACAAAACAGAAGTTAAAAATGTATGCCTTAAAGTACAACTGAACTTCGGTAGAACTTTGTGTTGTGTAGTTACCTGGCCATGATGTGAGTCCAAATGGTGGCGAAATATGTTCGTTAGTTGCTCTGTGCTCCCCTGGGGTGATAATCCAAAATAGGGTATTTGTTGCTCTCCATTCACTTCTATAGGGCAGCTAAAATGGTCTCAAAATGACACTTCTAGTACGTATACAAACACAGACATAGCGGATTCTGTCAATACAAACAATAACCAGTCCTTGTACGTATTTTTTTATTTTTTATTAAATGGCGCTTTCCTGGCTTTTTTCGTATTTTATTTGGAACGTATAAAAACAGAAAGAAAAAACAGCCCCTACTCTCAAAGCTGGAGTGTAATACAGAGGAGACTGAAAAGGGGAGAAATAATAGCGACCCGAAAATAATCAGGCGAGCGATTATTTTATTATATTTTATAATAACTCAATATTATTATATATAATATAATTGTATAATTATATATAATATTGTATATAATATATTATTATATACAATATTTCCGTGAAGTTTAATGAGTTTTATATATGAAAAGACTTATGCTAGTCTTCTGGTCTATTCGCCAAGCTAGCATGGTAACGTTAGTGACATGAAAGAAGCATGTGAAATGTGCATGGTGGGTCACAGTAAGTGCGCCCCTTTCGAAGTACATTTGGTGCATGCGTTCGGTGCATGCGCATGTATTTTGTTTTTCGTATTGCACCGCTGTTCATAGTATAGCATAAAATGCTAGGTGGTCACCATGTTTGTTCAACAGTATAAAAATATTAATGGGGAAAATCTTGGTTGTGCACTTCAAAATTATGCATTTCCAACAAAAGACACAATACATTATTTAATAATTTATTTATTAATTAGTAATTGTTATTGAATAAAGGTTGCATATCTGTTACAATGCAGATATTAATACAAGATTAAACCAGAATAAAATAGAATGTCCTGTAAGGCTAATTGAACTAATACTGAATGTTGGGGGGGGTATGGCAGTGATCATTATTTGCAGAAATTGCAGAAAACGGTTGATTCCTTGGGGTCCCACTGCACACATGCGGTATGAAACCACACGCCATACCCTTCACATTCGGTCCACTCCACAATGGGGTTTCTGCAGTCCAGAGGAGGCTCCGGTAGGCAACATTCGCCACAGATGCAGTCATCTATCCCTGCTCTTGGAAGATGGTGTGCTGGGCTGCTTTTCTTTGCCTTTGCTTTTTTCTTTGGTTCTTCCCATTTTCTTTTTCTTTTCAACAGACTCCTTCCTCTTTTCCTCTGCCTCCCTCTTCTTTGCATTATTTTCTATCACAATGTTCTGTTCAAATAAAGTTTGTTGTAATTTTTTAACAAGCTCATTTTCTGTTAATAACTCAAACAGTAGAGGATTTGGGATGGTTGCCTTTTCCAATTTAAAGATATTCACATACCACAAGTTTTTGTATCAAAACATGACTTAATTCAATACCAAATTTGTGGACACTATCTAGTAGACAAACCTGACAAACCCTAATTCATTAATCCATGTTTTAAAAACATTCTTGAAAGTAAATCTTTCACACTTGATTAAAAACAAATGACCTACTTTTTAAATGCAGTTTTAAATGCAGATTTCACATGAATTGCATTATAATACAGTGTTGTATGTTAATAAATCTGAGTTTAGTAACTTTATTTTAAAGTGACAGATCATATGTCAGAGGGCTTCTCGTGTGCATCTTCAAACGAACCTGTGCTGAAGGTTTAACCCTGCCCACAATTGTTACCTCAAACCCATAAAAACTATCATATCAAGTACTCCTGTCACAATAACTGAAAGCCAGATTGGTTATTATTAAGTGGTTATTAAAGAGTACCTAGAATAATAGAATAATACCTAGAATTGTATTTATTTATTTTTTTCTGTTTTACCTGAAGTACCACTTTTGCTGACTTCACCCTATGGGCTCTATTTTCAAACCGGCGCAAACCAGCGCAAGGGGACGGTATAGTCAAACGCAAGCTTGTTGACAGCATCAACGTCTTAAAACTGGCGCTATGGCGTTTCTCAGCAATACCGCTAGGATCAACAAATTCTCAACATAACATTCTTTCGCTTGCGCTGCAGTGGGATGGGTGGCGCTGTCTGGGGCGTGTTCTAAAATACTTTCGGCTCAGTGACAATTTGAACCAACGAAAACCCATTGCGTTATGATCAGCTGGAACCACCTCTTAGCGGCAACGCAATAGACTCTGGAAATTTGGCAACTTATTAGTCATGTAGTTCTATGTAGTGTCTAAAAGAATAAAACAGGACAGCTTACAAGAAACTTACGATCATGTAGGCCAATAGCCTATAATATATAAATTACACATTGACACAGTTGAATCATAAGCCTACCATTTGAATTATAATTATGCCTACATCACCTAATGTAGGCTAATTAATGCATTCGCCACCTCCTCCCGTGCCTTCCGAACTTCTGGGAGACGAGGTGGTGTGGATTGTGATCCATAAATTACTACAGTCCTAGCCTGTACTTCTGTTGCAAGTATGTCGGATTCCTGTTCGGAAAATCGCTCTTGTCGTTGACGGTCCAGTGCGTTTGGGTTGCTCATTATGAAATTGCATGGAGCGATTGCGTTCCAACTGGCTTTTTTTAAAGCATGACAACAACAATTTGATTGGCTACCATAGAGACACACCTTGGACATTTAAACCCAGCCTTTTAGCAATACCGCCATCAGATGCGCCAAGATTGCCGTCATGAAATTACCAAATTTCTCGCCGACACGCCCTCAGAGCGATACCGCCAAGCGCTTACTCTTGTGTTCACCATTGCGTTTGGTTTATTAAAATAGAGCCCTATGTGTTTATAGGGTGGCAGTGTAGTTTAATGATTAAGGAACTGGTCTTGTAACCGAAAGGTTGCAGGTTCGATTCCCAGGTAGGACACTGCCATTGTACCCTTGAGCAAGGTACTTATCCTGAATTGCTTAAGTATACAGTGCATCCGGAAAGTATTCACAGCGCTTCACTTTTTCCACATTTTGTTCTGTTACAGCCTTATTCCAAAATTGATTAAATTCATTTTTTCCCTCAAAATTCTACACACAACACCCCATAATGACAATGTGAAAAAAGTTTTTTTGAGATTTTTGCAAATTTATTAAAAATAAAAAAATAAAATTTCTCATTTATATAAGTTTTATTTATTTATTTATTTATTTATTTATTTCGGCATGCAAATATTTACACTTTATCACAATTTCAGTAATATGCTCTGACAAAACACATTACTTGCCGAAAAGGGATACGGGAAAAAGCAGCCTGCTTATCATAGTCCCGCCCCATTTCCCTCATTATTTTACATGTTCATAATATACATTTGTTTAAAACAATATTTTTTTTTTTGTATCACAACAGCATAACTGAATTTTCTTTATAACAAAACAGTTTGAGAAAGAAAAAATAAGCTAAAGTAAAATAAAATAGACATTAAAGTCCAAATAAGTCGAATTTGAATATACATGTCATACATTAGTCAAAACAATTTGTTTCATTTGTTTCATTTCAACAGTAGACAGTCCCCATTTGATAATTTCCTACCATCTTACTTCTTATCTTACTCTTGAAGGTCTTCAGGTTAATAGACATTTTAAGCTCATCGTGTAAACCGTTCCAGAGCTTAACCCCCACAATGGATAATGAATGACCTCTGAGAGTTGACTTTATAGTTTTTTGTTTATATATCATGTTTCCTCTTAAGTTATGCATGTCATCTCTCTTTTGAAACAGTTTCTGTATATTTGAGGGTAAGAGATTTTTGGATGCTAAGAATAATATTTGTATGGTATTATATTTAATTATATCCTGCCACTTAAGGAACTTTGCCTTAATAAACAAGTCATTTGTATGGTCTCTATATGGGACACCATATACCACTCTCAATGCCCTTTTTTGAAGTTTAAACAGCATCTCTGTAGTTTCTTTATAAGTGTTCCCCCATACTTCAACACAGTAGTGCAGGTGAGGAGTTATGAGTGCTGAGTAAATTGTCCTAAGTGAATGTTGATTTAGTAATTTCTGCATTTTCCACAAAATAGACACACTTTTGGCCAATTTACATTGAACTAGCTTCACATGTGGTTTCCATGTCAGGAGGCTATCTACCGTAACCCCCAAAATCTTGTGTTCGTTCACTCTTTCAATATTAATACCATTGACTTGTAAATTTATGTTTTCTTTCAGGCCTCTTTTCCCAAATAATATGAATTTTGTCTTTGAAAGGTTTAGTGATAGTTTATTAATATTAAACCACGTGTGAAGCTTTGACATTTCATTGTTCACTGATATGACCATTTGATTAAGATCTTTTCCTGAGCAGAGGATGTTTGTGTCGTCCGCGAATAAAATTAATTTTAAAACGTCAGATACTTTGATTATGTCATTGATATATAGTATAAATAATTTCGGTCCTAAGACTGAACCCTGTGTGACCCCACAGTTGATGTTCAGGCATGTTGATATGTTGTCCCCTATCTGTACAAATTGAACTCTATTTGATAGGTAACTCTTAATCCATTGTAATGCGATTCCTCTAATTCCATATCTGTACAATTTTTCGATCAATATGCTGTGATTTATCGTGTCGAAAGCTTTTTTCAGGTCGATGAAAATCCCTATGGTGAATAATTTGCGGTCTAGCGCGTCTTTGATAAATTCTATGGATTCTGTTAGGGCCATTGCTGTTGAATGTTTTTTCCTGAATCCGTATTGGCTGTCACATAGCAGCTTGTGTTTATCAATGAACTTATCTAATCTAACATTAAAGAGTTTTTCAATAATTTTTGAGCACTGTGGTAAAATTGAAATCGGACGATAATTTGAAAACTCCTGTTTGTCTCCACTTTTGTACAGAGGAAGAACTTTTGCTATCTTCATTTTATCGGGAAACACGCCATTGCAGAAAGATAAATTACATATATATGTTAAAGGAGGTATGATAGCTTTTGATATCCTTTTTAATAATGTCATGTCTATCTGATCTGCGTCAATGGATGTCTTAGCTGTACAGTCTCTCAGGATTGTTTTGATTTCGTTTTGTGTGACAGGATTTAAAAATAAAGACTCTTGTTTTGTCTCCCCTCCCCTATCCCAGTGATCCCACTGCTGTAGTGAGGATGGAATGGCCTTGGCTAGTTCTGAACCTACACTAACAAAGTATTTGTTGAAGCTCTCGACTATCACTTTCTTATCGTCTTCCCTCCTGTTGTTTATATTGAAATAATCTGAGAATGTCTGTTTGGCCTTTCTGCCTGAGACGGAATTTATGATTTTCCAAAGATTTTTGGTGTAGTTCTTGTTTTCTGTTAGTAACTTGTCATAATATTCTTTTTTATGTTTCCTCAACAAATATGTCACTCTGTTTCTATAGTGTTTGTACTTTGCATATGATTGTACATTCTTTTCCTTTAAAAACTGTTTATATAAGCTGTTTTTTTTCCTACAGGCATTCTCTATGTTCTTGGTGAACCATGGCCTATTTTTTTTGACTTTGACATTGTTGTCTTTACTCGAATATTTGACTACCGGGCAGTGCTTGTCATATATTGAGTTTATTGTGTTTAAGAAGGCCTCATACGCTTTGTTTGTGTCTTTTTCTGTCCATACGTCATTCCATTTTTGATTTATCATATCTTGTTCAAAATCTTTAAGTCTCTTTTCGTTTTTAATTCTTTTTAAGATATTTGTCACTGGTTTCTGCTCTAAAGTGTGTTTCCAGTCACAGATGGCGAAGACTGGAAGATGATCAGAAATATAATTTATCATAATACCACTTGTTATTTCTTTGTCCAGTATATTTGTATAAATATTGTCAATTAGTGTGGCACTATGTTTAGTGATTCTGCTTGGCTGGGTGATTAGTGGTCGCATTCCGCTCGCATACATTATGTTGACAAAATCCTCAATCAGCTTGTTATTGTTTGGATTTAATATGTCTATGTTAAAATCTCCACATATAAAAACATTTCTCTGGTTTATTTTTGTTAATATTTCTCCCATGCAATTGTTGAATATGTCTATTTTTGAGCTGGGAGCTCTGTAAACGTTGCATATACCAGTTTTTTTACCTTTCGGCGTTGAAAATTCAATTGTTACACACTCCATTACATTTTCAATGGCAATTGACAAGCTTTCCAGTATCTCAAAATTTATGCTCTCGTCAATAAACAGTGCTACCCCTCCACCAGATTTGTTGATTCTGCTCTTACACACAAAATTATATCCTTCCATGTGGAAATCCATGCATTTCTCAACGTTAATCCATGTTTCCGACACAGCAATGATGTTAAATGGTTTGACAAATGTACATAGATACTCCTGTATCTGTTCAAAGTTTGCGTATAGACTCCTGCTGTTGAAGTGGATTATTGACAGCTTTCCATCCATGTTAAAATTCTCATTGTACTGATCTTCCAAGTAATATCCACATTTGTTTATTCCATTATAGTAAAAGTGTCTGTCTGGATCAACTTCTTCATTCGGGTCTTTTGATGTTAGGTTCTGGTGTGGTCCAACTGAAAAGTTACTCCCTTTTTCATAGTCAGTAATTTTGTCCATCAATTCATTCATTTTAATCAGTGCAGTTTTACTTTTTGGTTGTACTGAGTTCATGGCGTTTTAACTTGGTTTTCACGTACCTTACTATTCATATTTCTCCAGCTCATCCAACGCCCTGATCAGCACCGGTCTGATGTTTTCTGATGACCCATTTGGTTTGATGTAAACTTTACAATTTGCCGTCCATGTGTTCTGTAATTTTTGCCCTTTCTTCAGTTGACGCGCTTTCCACGCGATGGTGGCATTTGTTTTGTTGAGATTTTCATTGATGAACACGTTAGATCCTTTCAGATTTTTACCCTGCTTCAGTAGAGCAATTTTGTATTTTCTACTGATAAATCTCAGCATCACTGCGCGGGTTTCGTTGTCCCTGCCTTCGCTGGTTTTTCTTTTGGGAAGCAAATAGCAAAAATCCACATTGGTGAGATCCAGGTCGATGTTTTTGGAGTTTAGAAAGTTCTCCACCTGTATTTCCACGGATTGGATGTCTGCCTCGTTTGTCTCATCGTGGGTCCCCATCGCCCTGGCATAGTTCCTTGGTTTTATCCTGAGACCCGTGATGATCACATCATTGAGCTTCCCTTGCTGGTCAAACTCCTCCACTTTGTATGTTAGAGTCTTAATTTGCTGGTCTTTCTTGACATTTTCCTCTTTGAGTTCTTTTAACTCCTTCTTTATTTCTTCATTTGTCTTCATTATTTCTTTCATTTGGACCTTGATATCTTCCAGGCTTTCCAGAATTTCAGACAAGTCCGATGGATTGGACTGACTAGTTTTAACTGTCTTTTCTGTCTTGTCTGTCTTGCTCATTTTCTTGCTCATTTTCTTGTTTCAGTGGTTTTAAGGACTTGTTATATTGTTTTATTGTTTCGTCGAGCTTATCATTCTCCCCCCCCAGTTCCTGCTGCAGCTGTTGCCTTGAGCTGTTGCCTTGAGCTGTTGCTCCTTCAGCAACCATAACAAGTATTCATACCCTTTGCTTTAACGTATTTTTAAAGTATCATATTTCATATTTGGTCGCATATCCTTTACATGCTGTTACTTCCTGAAGTCTGTGACCATCAACATAAAAAAACTGTCGATATCTTATTTTCAGGTACTGTTACAAGCGATACTATAACCTCTCTGCATTTGAATGGATCTCTATGGAAATTGGGGGGTGAGACTAGATTCAGCTGTAAATTACACTGGTACAGTATGGAACACATGGCTGGCTAAATGGATGTAAGTTATCAAGGGTCTGAGCTATCAAACGAGCCCCAAACCATCACTCTGTTGCCAGATATGGAGTAGATGTGGATGGATCACTGCAAGGGTTATTTCTCCGGACTCATTTTCCTATAGAACTCTATGGGGAAAAAAGTCAGGAGAAACAACCCTTAAAGTGGTAACAATGTAGACCATTCTGGAAGATTGGAGAACAAGAGATTGTATGTCATTGTAGCTATAATGGGATTTCTCTGATTGCAAATGTGAATTTCTTGTGGTTATAATGGGATTTCTCTGATTGCAAATGTGAATTTCTTGTGGTTTTAAGAAACTAAGCCTAGCCTGCACAATGTGCTAGACTCAGTGGTTGCTGCTACTAGAACCCATTACATAGCTGTATATTGTGTTTATTTGCATTAATGTGGAAAATACTCCAGTCATGCTTTTTTTCAAAATACAACTTTATATTATACCTATATCCATTCATTTTAATCTGGTTTGCTTTATGTCATTGATCAAAATAATATTTTTTTGGCTTTCCCACACCCACTGTCATGGCATATAAAAGGCAGGTGTATTTAAAATATAAGTAGGATAGATACATTGATTTTAATGCTGGATGATATTCCAAAATACATGCTACAATATTGGAATGAAATTATGTATTTTAAAGCAGTCATAACAGATACATATCTTTTTTTTTGTTACATTTTAACTTACATTTTGACTCATTAAATATACTTTATATTTATAACTTCATGCCATGAAAAAATTATTTGTTTGCTTTTCTCTTTCCCAGGAAAACCAGGATGAATAATGTGACCTACAACAGTCCCATCCTGGTGATCGAGGGCATTGACGTACCCCATCGTTTCATTTACCCAGTGTTTGCCCTGCTGTTGGTCATCTACCTGATGATCCTGACCACCAACATAGGGGTCATGCTGCTTATTATGACGGACAGGAGCCTGCAGCAGCCAATGTACCTGCTGTTCTTCAGCCTGTCCTTCAACGACGTCCTGGGGAGCACGGTGATTCTGCCCCGGCTGATGTTGGACATTGTCTCCACCGAGAAGTCCATCAGCTACAACTGCTGTGTCTCTCAGGCCTTCTTTGGCCACACCTATGCAACATCCTGCCATACGGTGATGATGATCATGGCTTTCGACAGGTATGTAGCCATATGCCACCCTCTCAGGTACGCCTCCATCATGAGTCCCACCATGGTGGCTAAGCTGACTGTAGCTGCCTGGAGTTCGTCGATAATGCAGGTATCCATCTTTGTGGGCCTCACTCTCCGGCTAACTCGCTGCCTCTCTGTCATTTCGAATGGCTTCTGTGACAATCCGTCACTGTACAAGCTCTCCTGCCAGGATGTGACCATCAACAATATCTGCGGTTTGATCCTCTCCATCATACTTTATGTCTCGTCTATGGGCAGCGTGGCCTTCACATATTTCAGGATCCTGGTCAGCTGTGTCTCCAAAAAGAACAAGGAGTTGAACAGAAAGGCCCTGCAGACCTGCGCCACACACCTGCTCCTCTACATGGTCATGCTCTGGTCCGGCTTCCTCCTCCTCATTTCGCATCGTCTCCAGATCCACAGCAGGTATCGGATGATAGCGCTTATTGTTTATCACATCGTTCCCGCCAACATGAACCCCATTGTATATGCCCTGCAGACCAAGGAACTAAAGATCAAGATTGTGCAGATACTTCATTCGAAAGTAACCCAGCTCCATTAGTTAGAACATTAACCTCTGAGGTACAATATACTGGATGCCATGAAATTGACAATTTTACACTGTCATTAATATATTTCGAGATATGAAAACTTTTCGAATTAGTTAGTTCGGAATTTCTTGATAAATCTCTGAAAGTGAATTTAAGATGCACCAATCTTAATGTGAATCATTTATTGGTCATGTGAATTATTCTGGTCTTATTTCTTAAACAGACTCTTATTTAGAGGCTATAAATACATGGAGACATTAATGACTGATAATCAAACAAGCCACAAACTCACCCAACTAGCCCTACTTTTAGAGGGACCCAATATGTTGTTGTAGAGGGAGAAGTGTCTGTCCTGTTTTTTTCAATGGGAAGTGTGATTTGTTTTCATTTAATACAGACTCAGTGATAATAAAAAAGAGAATCTATGTATAGTTTATTAAACAACTTTAAAATGGGTTCATAGCCTGTTTGGTTGACCAGTGAGCCTGTCCCTCTGAAATTTCCATTTCTTGGCCTCTACTGGCCATATATCATTTTATAACATGCAGCAAATCACACATACCTCTGATGACGTATGGTATAATGTCACACCAAGCATTTTTCTGCCATTTCTTTATGAAAGAAATAATCGAACAAACTCAAAATTAGTTTCACAATGAGCCATTTTTCCTCAAGAAGAAACAGCGTCACTAATTTTGCCATTATTGAATGGTCCTCTTTCAAAAGATGGTCAATATAAATAAAGAAAACCAGGCTAACTGTCACCTTAACCATTACCAAGCCCTCATGTGACTTATTTATTTCGGCCTGTATGAATAAACATTAAAGTGATGGTCAAGGGATTCAAAAAAATTCACAACATATCACAGAGGGATGTGTCCACTATACACCCACCCACCAAATATCTTTTCAAGAAAATGTGAGTAGGTATATTAATATACATCTCAATGTCAGCTAATAAACTCAGTCTTGAAAGGACTCAGGATTGTAGGGGTGTGGTCTAAATCCACGCCCTCAACCCGAGTGCCATCGACGTCATCCAGTCCTACATGTTTGAACCACTGAACTGTTCTTATATAGTTCTGTGGTTTGAACCATAGGTTCGAACTCGGCGAGGAATTAATGCAATCAATTCAAAGTAAAAAACAGTGTGGCTGCTATCACGAGATAAATATCACATGCAAGCTCGCAATCAAAGTTAAGTTAACTTAAACGCTAAGCCGTTTGATCTAACGTTAGTCTATTTAAAGCAAGCTAAATTGCAAGGAGACGTTTCATCATATGCATGTTCCACACAAATCATTAAATAATGGTAGATTTTTATCGAGTTAAAAATTTTGGTTGCTAATCGAACGAAGATTGCGTGCATGGCAACTACAAGTACTTCGGTGGATAAGTGATTAGTTTGTTTCCATGCTGAGCTGTGCAAGAAGCAAGGTAATGTCACTAGCTAGCACCACGGAGGGATGGATAAAAAGGTGAAAGATTGGGAGTGGGATAAAATTGGTATAGGGATAAGGAGAGCGGGAAAAAATAAACACTTTTGCTAACTAGCTATTCCAAATCCAAATGCTGACAACTATTCTCAAGGGCAAACAAAACAAGCATTTGGTTCAGACTTCAGACAAGATTTCTTAGTGGGACAGGACGGTTTAATTCGCCTCAAACTATGGGAGGAGTTATGTAATGAGATCAAAGTATGTATTGGTTGAGGTTTCACGTCTACGTCACCATGGACCCATTTCGACCACCTTTTTTTTCAGCATACAGGAATAAAGAGATTTGACTGAAATTTAACGAGACTGCAATGAAATTTATTTCTTGCGCTTTATTGGTGCTCAATACATACCTTAATAGCCATAAATAACATGGTTATAAGCAAATTACAGATTTTCCTTCGTCACTTTAATAAAGAATAATGATATTTGAGAAAACGTTATCTGTATGCTGCCCCATGAGGGCGCTCCTCTGATTCTTGGGAATGCTGACTCGTTTCCTTCTGCTCAGTCTTGACTGAAATTGCAGACACCTGTGGTGGATTTCCCGGGAGCATACTGTATGTACTTGTGACGTCCTCTAGCCCTTCTCTGTTGTCACTTTGGCTTCTTTGTGCACGCTGCCAGCTTTGATGCCATGCTGAAGCTCATTTTAAAATATTGTTGTGGTGTTTCAAGTTGTGTTGCAGCCGGTTACTGTATTTTGTAGTTTGTCATGGTTGTTTGTCTTTTATATGCTGCTTTTGTGTATGCAAATACTGTATGACAAAATACTATTATCCAAAAGGATCATTTTGGTAATAGGCTGCTTGTGGCTTGTGGCTACTTTGCTGTATTCTGGACCATCACTTGTGTACACTACTTATTTTTGTGTAGTGTACTTTTGTCTGATGTGCTTCGATATTAATACAGTTGTGCAACCAGGAAGTATGTGTAAATGCGGATACTCAAAACAACTGAGAGGAGGTCCAGAAGCAGAAGACATTGGTGGCAAATTGACCAGGGTTTTGTTTTGTGGAGAACTTTGGTGTTGTACACTACTGGCCAAAAGTTTGAGTATGTTTTAGTTGTATTTTCCTACTCTGTTTTTAATTGTAATGTGTAAATGTGTAATTTAAGCAGTTTAACTTTTTTAAATAACTGCAAATGGCACAAGGTAAGAAGTGAATAGGCAGAAGTTAAAAATAGTCTTTTATTTAACAGGATAGTGACCTCATTTCTTTAGTTCATAAAAAATCAATATTTGGCTAAATAAACAGGTGAACAAATTATTTCCATTTCCCACCAAGAGTAAGTAAAATCAAGAAAATTTGTGGCGCATTTTTTGACCGAAAGGGCAAGAAGAAGCAACCCACAAGTGCAGTATGTCTGTGGGAACTTCTACAGCAGTGTTGCTGTGAACTTTCAGTACCATATGACTGCCCTTGTAGAAAAAAATGGCACGAATATGCTCAGCAGTTGTTACTGCAGAAAGTGGCCATTTTATGTTTTTATTTCTTTTTTTTAATCTGTGATTGCTTGAAAATTATGGATGTACCAAAACTTTTGACCGGTAGTGTAGTTCTCATTTCGGGAATGTTGGTTACAGTGGTTGCGACACTTCTCTTTCAAAACTTCTGCTACTGGTGTCTCATCATCTATTAGTCTATTTGGAATCTTGATCTCGTTGTTTGTCTTGTTTTTTGTCTTGCTCATACATGGGTGCATTAAGTGGCAAATGCAGTTGTGTGCTGTGCTACCAGGATCATTTGCAGTGGCTAATATCATTTTTTTAACTCTTTTGTGACTTTTATCCAAAAAAGGTAGTCATGGAGTTAAGTAGTATCATAACCTTTTTATTGACACACACTTCTCTCTGAGATCTCTGAAAAGATGGTTTGCCAAGAACTTTTCTTTTTTGTTAACTATTGCCATTTTAGCTAATTTTGCCAAACTTTGCTGAACATTTGATTGTAGGTAGCCTACGGACTTTTGACATGTGGTCAATTAATCCGATTGTCACAGTTTGACTATTCTTTCTTCCATCTCTGCATTTATGGTTCTCTGCAGCCATGAGCTGGCGTTCCGGTTTCTTTTTCGCCGTCCACTCCGTGTTTATCCCGTCTCCCGTCTCTCATTACCTTTTGCACCTGTTCCTGGTTTCCTGTGGGCTATTTAAGCATGCTGTTTCCGCCTTCCGGTGCTTGTGTGTCTTTGTTGCCACGTTCACTAAGCCAGGTAAAAGGTATAGCCGGAAGACCGGATTATTGTCTTTGACAATCATTCAGGAACTTCCTAGAGTTTAGGTTAAATTCCTCCTTACTCTAGTTTCGGTTTCTTTTCCTTTTGTGTTCTAGTTATTCGCCTCTTTGTTTTGTCTCTGGTGTTTGTCAGAGCTAGAGGTTTGCTACCGGCTTATTTTTCTCGCTCTGCTTATTTCTGCGAGTTTAGTGGGTTGTTATTATTTTGGCTCACGCCGGGATTATCTCCCTTTACTTTCGCATCTGCTCGTCATTCGGGGTTGTTTTCTCTGTTTTCGGTACTTTACGAGATTATTTTTTCTCTCGGTTAATCTCTCTACTCGAGTTTACGAGTATCGTCCTGTTTTTAAAAAGATCGTTTAATTTTGTTTGTTTGTTCGGGAGTTTTTGTCCCGCCTTTCTTTATTTTTTCTTTTCTAGTGATTATTCACTTTGCGTGGGTTATCTTTCGAATCCTTTTCTGGTCATGTCTGATTCTCCTACCCGACGCCCCTGACACTGTTAAATCTGGTAAATAAGAATCAGTAATTTTTCTAGATTATTTGTTGAAAATATGCTTCTTTCTTGTGTTGGAACCATAAACCGTAGAAAAATGTAATTCTCCAGCATGCTTGGTAGGCCGTTGTATGCTGCATTCACATGGTATGGGAGAGATGGTTGGCCATTTCCGCGCTGGTGACGTCAAGTGGAGTAAATCAGAGTACAAAAAAACAAGTCGTATTTACGACTTGAAAGCTGACGTGAACGGTATTTGCAAATTGGAAGCTCATAGTTACCATCTCTCCAATGAGTCATGAACACAGCATCAGCGCCTTCTCCCGTAGCTACAATGGCCATTTGGGAAGAAGCTCCACCTACAAAAGTGGACACTAAACAAAAGTCAGACAAACTCTCAACTCAACCGTTACCAAACCCGAGAGAGATAGAGAGTGTATACAGGCATGCTCTGTGCATGCGACCTATTTCTGCTGTCATCTGCAGAACAATACTCTTCTAGAACAGTACTTACTGTCAGAACTGAGCCCTGGCAGTACCACAGTGAAACACTAAAATGCATAATTTACATAATTTACATGCGTCCAAGAAGGGTAACATATATTGCATTATAGCTGATTTAACACTGAACATTTTGCAGTGTTGGCACAAATAATGTAATTTACAAAAAAGAGAGATAACACCTGCATATCTGCTATGTGCTTGTGACCTATGTTTTAGAACAGAGCCAGAGAAAGACTGTTCCTGAACAGTAATGTAAGATATGAGCCCTGCTCCTCAGCTCCTGCTCAAACTGTTCCAGGTTGACTAGATTTCTGCTGTCACTTGTAGAACAGGTTTTACACCTTGAAGTTTAAAAAAAGTATCTGTGAGGGAGGTGAAAAATAATGCCACAGCACATCCTGAATTAGGGCCAGTACTATCTACAGGCCCCACTTTATAAATATTATAAACCCCAAAATGCGACAACCTTACTCTGCAGAAAAACCTTTATTTCACAAACAATTGCCGACATAAATATGTCTTTGGACAGCAACATAAAGACTTAGGAAAGTGAACCTCTGTAAGACGTTGGCAGGATCACTTAAATTGAAAATCTTTCTCGAAACATAATGCTATAAGATAAGTTTCAGAGTAAAGGATTCTACACCTGTTAAGGCTGCACGATATTGGAAAGAAATTACATTCCGATATCTCTTTTTTTTTTGCGATATATATTGTGATATAAACAAATACAGGAATACGATAATTTCACCAGATACATGCTGCTTTTAACTTGAATAACTATTTGGAAAGAATCACTCGAGCAATGATTAGGGAGATTTTGGAGGAAGAAATGAGGCAGTTGTTTAATACTCTGGTTGACTCACCACGACGCCATCGTATTCAGATAATATGCCTACTCATGTATCAATCCAGGCTAAAGTCCATGATCCAACATGATATTAAAGGTGGTGTCTAGAAGGGATCCAGGAGATTGCAGGAGGCTGTTTTTCACTGTTCTCCAGTTTAAAAATGTAACATTAAAGCTGCAGTATATCACATTAAGGAATTAACACAAAACTTAGACACATAGAACTTGTAATAAATAACAAAGAACAACAGAACCATTTTCTTTCACAATTGTCATGGTTATTTGCAGCCTTTGCTTTTCTACGTTTTTGGTTTCCTTTTTGGCGTCGTCAGGACTGATTTTTTCCTCCTCCGTTCCGGTATTCGTATCTTGCCCAACAATTATTCCCTTCATCTGTTTTGCGTTTCCTGCCAGCTATAAATACCTCAGGACTTCCGCATTTCCGCACTTCGATATTGTCTTGGCTATGTTGACAAACGAAGTCGGTAAGGTATAGGAATTTCGGTCACTGCATTTCTGGTTCGTACGAATAGGAAACGCAGCAAGTCCGGTTATAAGATTTAGGATTAGATTAGATTGGTTTTCTCTTTCCTTTCCAATCTTTCTTTATCCTTTATTCTTTTCACCTGTTGCCAATTGTGTTCAGCCTTTTTGCCACAAAAGCTTTGGCTAACATGTTTTTTCTATTCTTTTCTTTCACACGTTTTATCGAGTTTTGTTTTGTTTCACCACCTCTTGTTACACCTAATTATTTAGTGTGTGAGGTTCTTTTGTTAGTTATTCTCGCTGTTTATCGAGATCGCCTCAGTTTTTGGAGGTTGCTTTGTTTTGCCTTGTGCTAGGGAAGTTTTGCTCCTGATCCTGTGTCATCTCAGTCCTGGTGCAGCTACTTCCGTGTTTTGTGGCGTATCTCTCTTGATACGCTTTTAGAAATCCTTATCGTTCATGTTTGGTTCTCCAACCCTTACACTCCCCCTTACAACAATCTACTTAACATTTTTTAAATCAAGTTTTCCTAGCAACAGTGACAGTTACACTGAGTGTTGGCAATCCTGACTAAACAAATAAAGATGAAATGAAACTGTGGAAACAAATTCAGGTGTGAAAACTTATCATCCATAATGCGTCTAAATATTATTGGTATAAACAGTAATTACATAATCCTGGTAGGCATTGTGCAGGGTGTAAGGGCAGGGAGATTGAGGGAGTGCCCCTCATCTTCCACCCAGGTAGTCTTACAGATAAATGCATGAGAGGGAATGATGAGGCCTAAAAACAATATATGACCACTATATTTGATTATACACAAGACAGAGCATAAATCTAAATCATGTGACAATAGCACAGTAGGCACTGCTCTACAATCCAGCAGGCCATGCTTTCAGAGGAAAGCATATCTTTAAAGAACTGCATGACATCTTTGCAGAAATTAATAAATGGCTCATAGGCTATTTTTATGTAAAAACAGAAGTCTTCCTCCTGTAGTTAATTTTTGCGCCATATTGGTGTTTTCCTTTTACTTTTAATTTGTTTCTAGCTATACATCTGTGATACCAGAAAGTTAAAGTGCATAATATAGATAAATAACTCTAAATCTATATAAATTGCCTGGGCATGTCATGTAGGAAATGTTGGAATTCACCAATATACCTGCTTGGGTGCCAATTAAGTTAACTGAGGTATGATTTTTAAATCCCATGAATGTATTTCTGTGTAAATTTCCCCTAGCACAAAACCCTGTGCTAGAATGTCTGTCTGATGTCAATAAACCAGTCAATGCCATAAAATGAACCAAAAGCCAGCTGAGCTTTCACTTGCCTTATTTAGGGCCAGCATCGTCTGTTCCTGCATGGCAAAGTGTTTGGGACTACTAAGGAAGACTTTCTAGGCAGGAGTCCTAAATGGTTTTGCAGTTTGGGAAGATAGTTCTTCCTCAATTAAATAAATAAATAAATAGAAGAAGAAGAAGTAATTTCTTCATTAAGTTTATTCCATGTTTGCTCCTTTCATTTAAAAGCTGAAATAGGGTCATTTTCTAGCAAAGACTGGCTTATTGGTCTCTTTTGTCCATTTGTCTCACCCTCTCTCTATCTGTCTTGTTGAGTATCTTCCTTCTTTAAAAATCAGTGAAGCTACATTCTTCAGAGTGTATGATTTTTGTTTTTCAATCATCAATAACTGGCTATAATCATTTACCCAGTACAGGACCTGAACTATGCAGACAATAACCCTGCATAGGTTTCTCTCCCTTTTCAGAGCCAGGAATACGCTGAGGTCTGCGTAAGATGGGTGGAAGTACTTGAAGGGGCCATAAAACATGCGCACCTCATTGAGGAAACCTTAATCCTAAACAAGCCCCCTGGTGTAGCACCAGAGCAAATTTTACAACACATTTATTAGTGTAAAAGGATCCACCCATCCAATTCAGAATAACACCTTAGATTCGCTCAACACACATCCCAAAACCACATAACTACAACACATATAGGACACAATGTAAATTTAAACATATGTGTTTCTTGGTGCAAAAACATGAGTTTTTATATAAACTCCTCAAAAAAAGTTCGGAAACGTTATTTCGGTCAATTATTCCTCCCCTTTAATAATACCAATTGGTATTGTATTTTATATCGCTGGAAAGCCTGATTAGTCACCTTTACAACGAGGTACAACTTGTTAGGATCATGCATTCGTGGAATGAGCAACACAGCTAACCGTGTGGGTAGCGGCCCAAAAAAATGTGCCAAAATCCCCTGCAATATTCTTCTGTTGGTATTCACTCTCGTTTTGAGTTGCTTGGTGGATTGGATGATTGCACTCTCCCACAGTAATAAGGAAAAAACAACACATATTGGCCATTTTTACACTTTATTCATTTTACACTGTCAGGGACCTCAGTAGCGTGTGGAAGATCCATACGCAGTCACAACAGCTTGGCACCTCCTCCTCATGCTGGTCACCAGCCTGGTCACACACTGCTGTGGGATGGCATCCCATTCCTCAACCAGGATTTGCCGCAAGTCAGCCAACATGGTTGCGTTGGTCACTCTGGCACGTACAGCACGCCCAAGCTGATCCCACAGGTGTTCAATTGGGTTGAGGTCTGGACTCATGGCAGGCCATTCCATCCTCTCCACTCCCAAATTCTGGAGGTACTCTGTGATGATCCTGGCTCTGTGGGGGCGAGCGTTGTCATCCTGGAGGATGGAGTTAGGTCCCAGATTCTGGAGATATGGGATCACCACTGGCTCCAGGATCTCATTCCGATATCTCACTGCATTGAGATTGCCTTCAATGATGACAAGTTCTGTTTTGCCTGTGAGAGAGATACCGCCCCACAGCATGACACTGCCCCCATTGAAAGGTGTCACGCCATCTGTGCAGCAATCTGCATAGCGTTCTCCACGCCGTCTCCATACTTTGATCCTGCCATCCAGCTTCCGCAGACAGAACCTTGATTCATCACTGAACATGACGTTGCCCCACATTCTTAGGTTCCACTGTTGGTGCTGTCGACACCAGCGCAAACGGGCCTGACGGTGAAGGGCAGTCATTGCAGGCTTACACACCTGTGACTGGCATACACCTGCCAGCACTTGAAGCTCAAAACGAGAGTGAATACCAACAGAAGAATATTGCAGGGGATTTTGGCACATTTTTTTGGGCCGCTACCCACACGGTTAGCTGTGTTGTTCATTCCACGAATGCATGATCCTTACAAGTTGTACCTCGTTGTAAAGGTGACTAATCAGGCTTTCCAACGATATAAAATACAATACCAATTGGTATTATTATTATTATATATTTTTGAGGAGTTTAGTTCAATGTTTTTAACAACATAAACTAATAAGCATTAATAATGAATGATTGCTTCATTTCAACTGTTTTCTGTTTCTGGAAAATCAAGCTATTACCGCCTCGTGATTTCAAGCATCAAACGGGGGGTAATAGAGGGCAATAGAATATGACATAACTATAGTATGTTATATGTGCAATGTGTGTGATGGATTAAAAACCAACTTCCCTGTCTCTGTCAGGTCTGGGTAGACATTCCATAATTCAACATCCCTTAAAACTTTGATGTCATGTGTTTTTTAGCATTTTTACTTTTCTACTATCATTTTGGAGAATAATCTCTTTTATACATAACTTTTATAATGGCACAGGTACGGTTTAACATTTCAAACACCTGTCAGCATATGTGATGCATTGTGGCAAAATTAATGAAATCCCTGCATGGCTACAGTCACGGCTTGATGATTTAACTTCTGATTCAATATAGGTAGCAAATCAGGTGGCCACTGATTTCTAACATCCCACTAAGAACAATATAAATATCATGAAGGAAATTTGGTCTGAAGTGCAGGCATTTCTCTCCACCAGACATCCATTATTCCATCAGACCCGTACCATCGAGTGTGGCTTAGCCTGCAGAACATATGCTGCAGAATTATTTACTGATGCCAAACAAAAAACTTAATAAAAATTAATAAGAATAATAATAATAGTAATCATAATACTTTAACAACCTGCTGCACAAGATGTGTTAGGTTTTGTCTCCTTTCCTTTAATTCATCCAAATCAAGTTGATCTAAAATCACAAAGTATATTTTCATGAGAGGTACAAAAACCAGATTTCCAACATAATGCAGTTGTCATGAAACTCCCAACTACATCATTTATATCTATAATGTTTTGCAACCTTTTCCCCTTGATCACACCAAGCTTGTTAGGGTTCAGCCTCTGCACAGCCCGGCGGATGAAGAACACAGGCCCTGACTGAGCTAATGGGCTTGGTGCAACAGGTGGTTTGTGGCGTGAAGTTCCCCTCTTCACACCATCCGCCCCCTACAACACACGCCTCAACCCACACAACACTTGGTCTCAGCCTCTCCAGTTCTCCCCACAGTCAGCCCTACGACCCTGGGTATCCGAAGGAAACCATCTGGGGAATTGTCCATGACCCCTCGGGAGGACGTTCTGAAGTGTCCCCCACTGGGCCAGAGGGGGGAGCTGTAAGAGGGGAGTCAAAATGGGACTCCAGAAAGACTGACATTTTGAAAGGACCTGAGAGCTGGGGTTTGTCATGCGCATCAAAGGACCAGGCAGCCTTGGAATAACACTTGGCGACTAGGATTTCCGTTGGATGTGTGGGCCGTTGGCTCACAGGAATGTCCCCATCTGGGGAAAAGACTGATAAGGAGAAACGTAACTGTGTCATGAGTGAATATGTGTGTTTTAGGGGCATTTAGGGCAGAAGGGATCATTAAGCCACTGGCCGAACTATGGGAAAGGGAAATGGGAAATGGCCGACCCGGCCACCTGTTGACCTCTCCCGTGACCTCATACCTAGGTCAGTCCTAGGGGAAAAACTCCGGACAGTACCACAGTGCCCTCATGTTGGCACCTCTGTCATTACACCCTTTACTTCTCTCCTGGAACAGGGCTCTGAAACTTCTGTTGAGATGGTCAACAGACCCTGTAAAACTTACAAACATTGCACATGTGATTCTTATATTGTTACATTATGTCTTATGTAGTAGTAACAGGAATTGCATGTAAAATGGTTCATCAGGAGGGAATTTTCATGACAACTGCAACATAATAAGACTGTTAATCTGTTAATAATAATAATAATAATGTTTATCTGTTTGGTATGGATGTAATCCGGTAAAATCAAGGAATCGAATGAGATACATTTCATACCAAATTAAGTTTAGTAAAACAGTTTCAACCACTCAGGGAAAAACTATAACATTGGAATGTCCTCTCTGGTAATCATCTCCTTTTCCCCTTAGGCAGGGGATTAGGCACCCCCTTCCTACTAACAACCCCTAAAGGTGGGGGTCTAAATTCCAGATTCGACCACACCTCCAGGTTAATTTATGGCACTGCCACCTGGTTCAAACGCAGGATTTGGCATAAAAGAAAGGGAGACTAGCCTATCTGGGAGAATCATAACCGATCTCCCACACCGTGCAGATTGTGTGTGTGTGTGTGTGTGTAGGGAAGATCGCAACCGACTTCCCACACCGTGCAGACTCTGTGTTTTGTGTAAGGAAGATCGCAACCGACTTTCCACACTGCGTATTCTGTATCTGTGTGTAGCTGAAGCAGGCTGGGTAAGATATTTACTCTGTGTTTTCTTTTCTTTAATTTCTGTATTCTGTAAATTGACTAATAATTCTAAGATAATGACCTACCTGCCTGTGAATAAATTCTTCTTATTTTAACTTGCGTGGTCTCCATGACTCTAATCCATTTTATACCTTTTTCAGCCTAGATTACGACTGAATACTCAGGGGAACAATTCTGACCAATGACCAACTGATCAGTGGCGTGGTACTTTATGTGGAGTCCCCAAGTTGGGTAGGCGGCTAAGTTCTGCCAGTAGAAGGGATTGGTGATGCATGGTTCTGGGAATTTGATGTGAAGAGAACCCATGGATGTTCTACGTCGGTTCTTGTCAAATTAGCCTTAAGGAGCCCTCTGAGTGCACGCTGACCTGGGCTCGCAACTATCTATGTAAAATATAATGCATGTATTGTGTTGGCCAGACCCCCAACCTCTGTGTTCTCCACCGAACTGAGATTCGGCAATAGTGCTAATCCCGGGAGCATATATTGAGTAATGGTGGCACACACGGAAGAGTCGTGTAACCACTCCGAGCTTCATGCATGTTTAAAACCAAATTCTAAATTCTAGTTTCATATGGAGTCAGATAATAACGAGTAAATTAATAGTAACTGTTACGCTTACTGTTTGTGATCATAGATATTTTCGATGTGGTGTTCAGCTCCTTTGTGAGTATTCTAATGCTCCCATTAGAATATTGACATTTGGACGACAGATCGGATATATCCGTGATGACAACATGGCCCCGTTTGCGAACGGAGAATAATAATCATACTGATCTGTTTCAGGCCTGTCTTAAGCGGGATATGGAGCAGCGCATTCATATCCGACTCGTGGCGACGGACCCAGTATATTTTTAACTGTAATTGTGATCTGTTCATGAACGGAGGATAAATCACTAACCTCTTTTATTTACATCACAACAGCAGAGGAAAAACACGTTGCACTTTCCCCTCTGGCTATTCCCTCATTGGTCTAGCTGTGCGGGTTCTACATACTCAACTCCTTCATGGTTAGATAGCATTTTGAAAAGTACACATATTTTAACATTTCGGGAATTCACATAAGTCTTAAGAGTTACGTTACTACTTAAAAGTGTCAAATTATGTATCAGACATCAAACAGAATAGTACATGTACTTTAAACCATACACTATAAATGTTAAATTACCACATTCTGCCATATAGATGTGTACAGTTTGTCGTTTACTTGATAAATGCTAGCAGTTTGCCTTGAATGTTATTGAAGTCGTTAACAGTTAGTCTGTAGTGATGGCCTCCACGTGAATACTGCTTCCAAAATAAGTGTTATTGCATTGTAGTAAATTGCTAGTGTTTTGTGTTGCTAATCGCAAATAGATTCACCTGAGTGAATTAGCCCTGCAAGCAGCTGAGTGCATTCGAGAAATTAGCCAACTCTATAAGTTAAAGTAGAGGCTGCCGTGAAGACGGCAGCCTCATCGGTAATTTGAACAGTTTGTAATGATCTTCCCCCACCTAACCTGTCTTCTCACCCCCTACCATGTGTCTAACCCCCATTCCTCTGTGCTCCATGCCTCGCTCCTGAAGGCCCAACCACCGCAGACGCTGTCCGGCTAACCTGGTCTACCCACCGCTGTCCTCTCATAAGGAATTCTCAGTGGTGGGTCGACTATGGAACTGCCGGTCAGCCATCCAGAAAGCTGACTTCATCACTGCATATGCCAAGGTGAAGTCCCTCCACTTCCTGGCTCTCACTGAGACCTGGATCACTCCAGATAACACAGCCACTCCAGCTGCTCTGTCTGCTGGCTACTCCTTCTCCCACACCCCCAGGGCCTCAGGCAGAGGCGGGGGTACTGGTTTGCTCATTTCCACGTCCTGGAAATTCTCTATTCCCACTGTACCCTGCCTGAATATCTCCTCCTTTGAGTTTCATGCAGTCACTGTAACTCACCCATCTGCACTTAACATTGTTGTTCTCTATCGCCCCCCAGGTCCGCTCGGCGCTTTCCTGGATGAACTGGACACACTCCTGAGCTCCTTCCCTGAGGATGGTACCCCAGTAATCCTACTGGGAGACTTCAACCTCCAACCAGACAGTGCCCAGCTATCCTGTGTCACCTCACTCCTCCAGTCCTTTGCCCTCACTCAGTCCCCATCGCCTGCCACCCACAATGGTGGTAACCAGCTGGACCTTGTACTCACCAGGAGTTGCGCCACATCTGAACTCACGGTGACCCCCCTCCACGTATCGGACCATTTCGTTATCTCATTTTCTCTCTCCTGCCCACTCTCCCTCAAATCCGCTAACAACCCACCCGCTGTTATGTTCAGGAGAAATCTCCGCACCCTCTCTCACACCTCTCTCACTACTTCTGCTCTCTCTGCACTTCCTCCTCCTGCTACCTTTGCTAAAATGCCCATTGATGTCGCCACCTCTGTGTTTAACTCATGCCTCTCTCAGTCTCTCAACTCACTATGCCCTCTTGTCTCCAAACCAGCCCGACTATCACCCCCTTCCCCATGGCTGACGGATTCTCTCAGATCCAGCAGAACCATGCTACGAGCCGCTGAGAGAAAGTGGAGGAAATCCAGATCCCCAGAAGACCTGGCCTCCTACCACACTCTGCTGGCAGCCTTCACAGCTGCAACTACATCAGCTAAAACTTAATTTTTCCAGTCGAAAATTGATACATGTCTATCTAACCCACGTAAACTCTTTTCCACCTTCTCCTCCCTGCTCACCCCCCCTCCACCCCCTTCACCCTCCTCCCTCTCTGCAGATGACTTCCTGACCCACTTTGAGGGGAAGGTGGCTGCGATCCGGAACTCCTTCACGCATCCGGTGACACCCCACATCCCCCATACTGAACCCATCGCAACACTGTCGTCCTTCAAGACTCTCAGCTCTGCTGAGCTCCTTCCATATCTGTCCTCCGTTATTAACACCTCCCTAATCTGTGGCCATGTTCCTGCTGCCTTTAAAACTGCCCGTGTAACCCCACTCCTTAAAAAACCTAGCTTAGATCCCGCTGATGTCAGGAACTACCGTCCTGTATCTCTCTTGCCCTTCCTGTCCAAAACAATTGAACGTGCTGTCCTTAACCAACTGTCTGTTTTTCTCCACCAGAACAACCTGCTTGACCCGCATCAGTCTGGCTTCAGAACCGGCCATTCCACCGAAACTGCTCTCCTGGCTGTGACTGAGGCACTCGCCACTGCTAGAGCCTCCTCCCTCTCCTCTGTTCTGATTCTCCTTGACCTGTCTGCGGCATTCGACACGGTCAACCACAAACTCCTGATCTCCACACTCGCTGAGATGGGCATTTCTGGAACTGCCCTCTCTTGGTTTGTATCGTATCTCACTGATAGATCCTACCAAGTCTCCTGGAAGGGTTCCGTCTCTGCTCCCCGTCCCCTGTCTACAGGAGTCCCGCAGGGATCTGTACTGGGTCCTCTGCTGTTCTCTATGTATACTAAGTCTCTTGGCTCAGTAATCCATGCACATGGCTTCTCATACCATAGCTATGCTGACGATACTCAACTCTTCCTCTCTTTCCCTCCCTCTACCCCACAGGTTAAGGAGAGGATATCTGCTTGTCTGACTGACATCTCTGAGTGGATGGCTACCCATCACCTGAAGCTCAACCTTGACAAGACAGAGCTTCTCTTCATGCCGTACAAGACCTCCCCACTACATGACCTCTCCATCACCGTTGATGGGACCGTGGTGGCTGCCTCCCGCTCTGCAAGGAACCTGGGGGTGGTCCTGGACGACCGGCTGGACTTCAAAGAGCACATCAGGGCGACGGCACGGTCCTGCAGGTTCCTCCTGTACAACATCAGGAGGATTCGACCGTACCTGACCACCTACTCCACCCAGCTTCTTGTCCAGACCATGGTCACCTCACGCCTGGACTACTGCAACTCCCTGCTCGCAAGCCTACCGGCCTGCGCCATTCTGCCTCTTCAACTCATCCAGAATGCAGCTGCCCGGCTTGTGTTCAACCTCCCGAAATTTTCCCACGTAACCCCCCTGCTGAGGTCTCTCCACTGGCTGCCAGTTGCAGCCAGGATCAGGTTCAAAGTTCTGACCCTGGCCTACACTGCAGCCAATAGGACAGGCCCGGCCTACCTGCAGGACTTAATCCAGAACTATGTTCCTGCTCGACCACTTCGCTCTTCTACAGCAGGGCGACTGGCACTTCCCCCCCTCCGTGTCAAAGGCTCTCGCTTGTCCCGACTGCGGAGTTTTTCCACATTAGCACCTCAGTGGTGGAATGAACTTCCCATTCCCCTACGTTCTACTCCAACCCTGCCTGCATTCCGTCGAGGCCTGAAGACACACCTCTTCAGACTCCACGTTGACTGATATCCTCACCTAGGAATATCAGTTCCCTGTTCCCTGTGTTGTCCTGTCTGTTTATTATAGTTTATAATAGTATTTGGAATGGTTTATAATAGCATAGTTTATAATAGTATTTGGAATGGTTTATAATAGTATAGTTTATAATAGTATTTGGAATGAAAGTGTGGTGTTGCTGATTTGCCCACAGCTTACTGTGAACTACAGTCAACGTTCATTGCTAGGGATAGCTGCTACATTATGCAAAGGATGTGCTTTGCCTTGTCTGTTCTGTAATGATGATGATGTCTCTGTACGCACTTACTGTACGTCGCTTTGGATAAAAGCGTCTGCTAAATAAATGTAATGTAATGTAATGTAATTGTAGGCCTAGGAAACAAAACTATGCATGGTACAGTAACAACAGCACACACGTTTCGCAGTTAGTAAATAAATATAGTTGGGATGTATTCTGTAATCGATGAGGCTCACTGATGGGATCTCAATTCTTGAATGATAGACCTAGAATGAAATTGACCAAATATTGTTGCCTGGTAATGGGAAATCCCATCATTGCGTAATGGGTTATCCCTGTATTTACCTGACATAGGAAAATCCCACATCTAACCTTAGCTCTAGGCCCTAGGGGGCATCTTAACTTTATTTTACCTATCTCCTGTGATAAATATGCATGTTGTGATCAGACCTTACGCACATAGATCGGCCAATTTCAAGTTTTGAATCCCCAGAATTGTGCAAAATTTGTATTTTTCAAAATTTGGTCTAACCATGAAGGAGTTGAGTACCAAAGCTGAAATTTGGTTGATGAGTAGATCTAATATATCTGTTTAACTGGAGTAAATCTCTGAAAAAGTTTTAACTGTCCATATGGTGATCCATTGACAAGACGGACGGTTGTGTTTTTGACTTTTTTTCACCCGGACCCAACTTTGGATAGATGTCATTCCTTTACAAATGAATTGATTAGCCTGTACTTGTTTGTGACCATAGACATACACCTATAGATAATACATCTGTGATATGTCCACTCGTAAGGGCACGGGGTGACCTCGAAAATCACAGAAATCATGTGCGACTGAACAAAGTGGCTATTTTGGGTGCATATAACTTGAAAAGGGAAGGAGGTACAAGTAAGGGGGTACAACAGGCAAGATTCGTGAAATACCAAGTTTCAGCTCTATAGCTGTTACCAATCCCAAGTTATAAGCTTCCAAAGTCAGAAAAAAGGCGCGAGCGCAAAAGACGGGTTTTGAGCAAATTCCAGGAGGCCGTATCTCGGAAACGACATGTCGTATGAGGCTAATCTGTTGTGTGTGTTCATTTTTCATACAATGGATTATTATGATGGAGTTTCATCAAAATCTGAGAGGGTCATGCAGGGACCACTGGTTGATTTGACACAGAATATGTTATTTTAACAACGCAATATAAGTGCATCTACATAGGTATGTGTACAACGTGCGTACACCCTCCTGTCTGTTACACACAGGGGCACACACAAGCATGCATACAAGATATCAAGATCACATTGTGAAATAGGGGTTAATATTTTTCCCAAAAATAAGTATTTTCTCTCCCGCAATAGACGCAAGTTGTCTCTGCAATCCCGGGGAAATGGGCTTGTTTTAAAGCATTATCCAGTAAAAACGCGTCGGTCATATTTCCATAAGCAGGACATTATAAAACAAGGGAAGTACGTGAACCTATGGGTTCCCAACCCGGCAGCGTATTTTGTGTCATCATTATGCCAAACTAATGCTATTTATGTTATTATGAGAGTGCATGTAATATGAATTTTGGATGAAGCTTGAACTTCACTAGGTGAAATGCATTGTCTGTGATCTGACTGCTGTGAGAACATGGAATTGATGTTTGACAATGCTTTATTGTATAATCAAATGAAATTTGTTAAACAGGCAGGCTGATTTGGCGTTTTCTAACGTGCCGGTGTTAAACCCTAATGTTAAAGATTACAGCGGCGGCTGGTAGGTTTCAAAACTGAAGAGGCAGGACGAGGTTTAACTAGGGGGGTCCTGGATGCATGCTCCCCCGGAATAAAATCTTTGGTGTAATCACTCTAAAATAGTTAGTTTTGGGGCGAGGATACAACTTAATTCTACCATTAGTTCAGAAAGAAATAAAATGTAATACAAGCCAGGTCCTTAAAAGTCAAATAAAATGTAATTTAGAAAGTAATGGAATTACATTGCCACTGCAAAAAAGGCCCCAACCTTTCTTTTTACAGAACTGAATGCTACACATGTATCTGTTTATTTGTTAGAGCTTTCATACAACAGTAACTATTTATAGCCTACTTGAAGTGTATCTCCAATTACTGCTTGGTAACAGGTATAACCAGAGATTTTGGACTTGTTATTGCAAACCTGTATGAATTATTTTGCTACAACCAATAGCCTAGTAGTCAGGCATTTACTGTAAATGTTTTGACCTTTGACCAAACATCAACCAATAAAAGAACGAGCAGTGGTGAATTGTGTGTGTGGAAATAATTTCCCTACTTTTATACTACCAGAAGTATGGGGACAAAAAAATCTGGGTGGTCATCAAAGTGAAGAGTCTCAATATCCTTGTGATAGATGAATAATCAGCATTGCAGCATGTTTTCAATTTGGATGTTAGTTTATAAAGTGAACCACACACTACATTCTAGTGCACGCAGCATAGGCAAGTCCGATAGAGTTAGGTCAATTCTGCAAGTTTAACTGAATGTATTTTTATTTCGGTTTAATAAAAAACTCACTCGTTTTCACTTCGAAATTAGAGGTTTATATATAAACTGAACGATAATGTTTAATTTGAGGTAAATTGAGCCTGTAACGTTATCTAAATATGCTCCAAATGGAGTCCATTGTAAAACAGAATGGAGCGGTTCCCGGGGTTCGAAAAAGAAAATTGTGACAAATTATTATTAGGCTATATTACCAATCAGAATGGTGGAAATGGTCCGTAAAACAGGGTCCAAGTCGGAAAGAAATGGAATTATCCTGTAACGTTAAATGATGGTTGTAGCAATGTACAAAGCAGTGCACAATTTTAGCCTGCAGTCCGTTTAATGCAGGTAGCATGATTAACAGCCAGTCATACCTCTGAGCTACCAGCTCGCCCAAACGTCGAAAATTCTGCCCACTTCCATCAACGTATCGCAATGCAAATGACAGCTAGGAGTGACAACTGGTGTCAGTCATTTCGTCAATTTGCTAAACAAAAAAAGGAGCAACCTCGCGTTTTAATCGTGGTTTTAACTAGCGTTATCTCATTGTTAAACACGATGACTCCAAGAGAGACAAGTGAATCATTATAGCTGGCCATCACATCAACAAACAAACTGCCTAACGTCACCTGTCAACTGTCTCGTTCATCCTTACTTATGAAAGTTAACGTTAACCCGTGCTGGCCAAGTCACGTAAATTAAGTTTAATCACAGCCCTATTTCATCTGAGGCCGCGATCACACCGGATCCGCTTTAACAGCTGGGGGCGCCCTTTTTCGAATGGTTTTCAATGACTTTGAGGCGTTTTCCATGCTGCTTTTGCGCCCCGGGCGCCTCGCGTTTATCCGCTCCAGGCGCCTCGCTGTTTTTCTAAAAATGCTCGGTGCGCACAGTGTTGAAATATCTCATCTTGAAGCGCTCTGAGGAAAAATGCGCACCACGTCACTGTCATTCTTTTCTCCTCTGTCCAATCACACGAAAGTAGAGGCGGACCTTGATTCTGCCAGTCGGTTCCGTGTAAACAAAGACGATTGAAAGAGAAATCGGTAACGTTCGTTGGCGTTTAAGCCCACCCGGAGTTATATGATTTCACTAATGGTGAATACCATGAAAAAAATATCCAAAGCACTCCGCTTATACACAACTTTTTAAAGACAAATAACGAAGCAAACGTTTGGGTAAACTTAGTTTGCTAACACCGTTAACAACGTAAGCTAAGTGATTTACAGTAGACCATTTTGGCCCATTTTGGACATAAGACTATATATAGTCTTATGTTTTTTCATTTTCCCCAAAACACATTTTTCATCATAAATGTCTTAAAACTTGTTATTTTTAATTTATTTCACTGCATTTATTAAGTAAATTTACTTTCCTATACATCGGAATCAAAAAATGGCATTGTAATTTTGTTGACCATTTTGGCCCATTTTGGACATAAGACTTATGTGTTTTCATTTTCCCCAAACACACATTTTTCATCATAAATGTCTTAAAACTAGTGATTTTTCACTCATTTCAGCGCAGTTATTAATTAAATGTAGTTTCCTATACATCGGAATCAAAAAATGGCATTTTAATTTTGTTGACCATTTTGGCCCATTTTGGACATAAGACTTTTCATTTCTCCCAAACACACATTTTTCATCATAAATGTCTTAAAACTAGTAATTTTTCACTAATTTCAGCGCAGTTATTAATTAAATGTAGTTTCCTATACATCGGAATAAAAAAATGGCATTTTAATTTTGTTGACCATTTTGGCCCATTCTGGACATAAGACTATAGTCTTATGTGTTTTGATTTTCCCCAAACACACATTTTTCATCATAAATGTCTTAAAACTAGTTATTTTTCACTCATTTCAGCGCAGTTATTAATTAAATGTAGTTTCCTATACATCGGAATCAAAAAATGGCATTTTAATTTTGTTGACCATTTTGGCCCATTCTGGACATAAGACTTATGTGTTTTCATTTTGCCCAAACACACATTTTTCATCATAAATGTCTTAAAACTAGTTATTTTTCACTCATTTCAGCGCAGTTATTAATTAAATGTAGTTTCCTATGCATCGGAATCAAAAAATGGCATTTTAATTTTGTTGACCATTTTGGCCCATTTTGGACATAAGACTATATGTGTTTTCATTTTCCCCAAACACACATTTTTCATCATAAATGTCTTAAAACTAGTTATTGTTCACTCATTTCAGCGCAGTTATTAATTAAATGTAGTTTCCTATGCATCGGAATCAAAAAATGGCATTTTAATTTTGTTGACCATTTTGGCCCATTTTGGACATAAGACTATATATAGTCTTATGTGTTTTCATTTTCCCCAAACACAAATTTTTCATCATAAATGTCTTAAAACTAGTTATTTTTTACTCATTTCAGCGCAGTTATTAATTAAATGTAGTTTCCTATACATCGGAATCAAAAAATGGCATTTTAATTTTGTTGACCATTTTGGCCCATTTTGGACATAAGACTATATATAGTCTTATGTGTTTTCATTTTCCCCAAACACACATTTTTCATCATAAATGTCTTAAAACTAGTTATTTTTCACTCATTTCAGCGCAGTTATTAATTAAATGTAGTTTCCTATACATCGGAATCAAAAAATGGCATTTTAATTGTGTTGACCATTTTGGCCCATTTTGGACATAAGACTATATATTCTTATGTGTTTTCATTTTGCCCAAACACATTTTTCATCATAAATGTCTTAAAACTAGTTATTTTTCACTCATTTCAGCGCAGTTATTAATTAAATGTAGTTTCCTATACATCGGAATCAAAAAATGGCATTTTAATTTTGTTGACCATTTTGGCCCATTCTGGACATAAGACTTATGTGTTTTCATTTTGCCCAAACACACATTTTTCATCATAAATGTCTTAAAACTAGTTATTGTTCACTCATTTCAGCGCAGTTATTAATTAAATGTAGTTTCCTATGCATCGGAATCAAAAAATGGCATTTTAATTTTGTTGACCATTTTGGCCCATTTTGGACATAAGACTATATATAGTCTTATGTGTTTTCATTTTCCCCAAACACACATTTTTCATCATAAATGTCTTAAAACTAGTTATTTTTTACTCATTTCAGCGCAGTTAATAATTAAATGTAGTTTCCTATACATCGGAATCAAAAAATGGCATTTTAATTTTGTTGACCATTTTGGCCCATTTTGGACATAAGACTATATAGTCTTATGTGTTTTCATTTTCCCCAAACACACATTTTTCATCATAAATGTCTTAAAACTAGTTATTTTTCACTAATTTCAGCGCAGTGATTAATTAAATGTAGTTTCCTATGCATCGGAATCAAAAAATGGCATTTTAATTTTGTTGACCATTTTGGCCCATTTTGGACATAAGACTATAGTCTTATGTGTTTTCATTTTCCCCAAACACACATTTTTCACCATAATGTCTTAAAACTAGTTATTTTTCACTCATTTCAGCGCAGTTATTAATTAAATGTAGTTTCCTATACATCGGAATCAAAAAATGGCATTTTAATTTTGTTGACCATTTTGGCCCATTTTGGACATAAGACTATATATTCTTATGTGTTTTCATTTTGCCCAAACACACATTTTTCATCATAAATGTCTTAAAACTAGTTATTTTTCACTCATTTCAGCGCAGTTATTAATTAAATGTAGTTTCCTATACATCGGAATCAAAAAATGGCATTTTAATTTTGTTGACCATTTTGGCCCATTCTGGACATAAGACTTATGTGTTTTCATTTTGCCCAAACACACATTTTTCATCATAAATGTCTTAAAACTAGTTATTTTTCACTCATTTCAGCGCAGTTATTAATTAAATGTAGTTTCCTATGCATCGGAATCAAAAAATGGCATTTTAATTTTGTTGACCATTTGGCCCATTTTGGACATAAGACTATAGTCTTATGTGTTTTCATTTTCCCCAAACACACATTTTTCATCATAAATGTCTTAAAACTAGTTATTTTTCACTCATTTCAGCGCAGTTATTAATTAAATGTAGTTTCCTATACATCGGAATCAAAAAATGGCATTTTAATTTTGTTGACCATTTTGGCCCATTTTGGACATAAGACTATAGTCTTATGTGTTTTCATTTTCCCCAAACACACATTTTTCATCATAAATGTCTTAAAACTAGTTATTTTTCACTCATTTCAGCGCAGTTATTAAGTAAATGTAGTTTCCTATACATCGGAATCAAAAAATGGCATTTTAATTTTGTTTACCATTTTGGCCCATTTTGGACATAAGACTATATAGTCTTATGTCTTTTCATTTCCCCAAACACACATTTTTCATCATAAATGTCTTAAAACTAGTTATTTTTCACTCATTTCAGCGCAGTTATTAATTAAATGTAGTTTCCTATGCATCGGAATCAAAAAATGGCATTTTAATTTTGTTGACCATTTTGGCCCATTTTGGACATAAGACTATAGTCTTATGT